>DWQK01002134.1:0-13803 GCA_018231225.1 Noctuana stator
ACTACAAGTCGGATTTGAAAAATTCTTTTTGTGTCTGATAGCTACATTAATGAGGAAGGTTATAGGCTATCAAGCATCACGGTTACCATTCTTAACGCGGGTGAAACCGCGTGGAACAGCTAGTACTATATAAATAAAAATTGTGAGTCATATGTGCAGCAGACACAAAGGCAATAACACAAATACTCAAAACCGGGAATCAAAATCTCAGTCATCATTTCAACTTCTACCCCACTGGGAATCGAACCCAGGACACAGTGAGCATGCACACTGCGGTAGCCTAACATGGTACACCACACGACACGTTAATCCATAATAAATTAAGTATTTCTAACGAAGGTTTTACATCTTTTGTTCTTTATTTTGTTAGTTAAAATAATATTCTCACAATTTGAAAGTGGGAGAAAATCTCGTCAAAGTTTCAAATAACCAATCAGTTACTGAAACCAATGAATTGATTTTAGTGAGAACCTAATACTATAAATGAAATACAGGCCAGTTCTATTCAATGAATAGGATCACTTCTCTAATATAACAACTCTATATAACTCGGTAAAACTGTCTGAAGTAAATTTCTCCTTTTCGTTCAGGTAAATTGGATGCCTTTACGAACCTACCAGGTTACTGAAATTAATTTAGGCACACGACTGTGAAATGTCGCAGGACCTCATTTATTTGTAAACAATTCTACAAGTCTACGAAGCGAAGCAATCAATGGTCTATTGAGTTATCGACTTAAGTATAATTATACTTGAACACTAATACTACAGCTATATTGGTTTATAATTAATTAGGCCTCTGAAATATCGCGCAGAATTCACAATTAATTAGGTAATAAATGAATTAAATCTTTATTATTTCATAAAATTTATAAAACAGATGAAGATAGTACGTAGTAGCATAAATTCTTTGTTTCATTCACTAATGTTACTTTAAGTATTCCAAGATGACGAAATAAATTTTCTTTAATTATAGGAATATAACGATCTTACAGAAGGGACATACCGATGTATAAATAAGCTATTAAGCACGTGTAATACACACACATAGTACCAAATAGTAGTAAGCAAATGTTCTATAGATTAAAGGTAGAGTTTCGAAATAGAGATACATAATTTCAGTACGACGCTATTCGCAGCTGACATAATCCTATTACGCACACACAGAATAATTGTAGAACAGTCTCCACGACCTCATTACTAGGCCCGCCCCATTAATGAAGATCGCTACGTTATTCAATGACTGAAAGTACTAGGTACAAAATGCTTAGTTAGATTTATAGTTTGCGAATGGTAAAGCCTTTAGCATTGTTCCTGCGGTACTTGTGGAGGCACGGAAATGTTTCTTAATAATAATAATATTATGCTTATCCTATTTCACAGTATTGTCATAAAATAAGGAAATACATTTTCTGTTTCTCTGTGATATAAGATTGCAACATTTTATATTATATGAACTATTTAAACATAATCGAGTACTCAGGAATTATATTTTCACCATGAAAGTTACGAATTTACTCGAAAACATAACATTATTCTGTGAATCGCCTATAAAGGTTAAATTTCTACCAAAATTCACGAGTTAACCAAAAATTATTTGCACAAGAGATACCCGTGATAACATAATTCGATCTATCTCTAAGTCTGTTGTGGATTAAAACAAACGGAGGGGTATGGTACGGCTGGTGATTTAATCTCGTGAAATACGGTTCGCAAGGCTTATCTTAAGTGAAAATGCTTACCTAAATATTGTTACAGAGCCTTTTTTCCTTTATGGTTACAGGTCAACGCGGTGTCTTTGTTCGCATGAAAAATGTTTAAGATTTCTTCCTCGCATTGTGTTTTTCCTGTGAATGTTACGGACGCGAAAACATTGTTTTAAAACAAAGTTTTGTTTCGATATTGTGACAGTAAATTCTTTTTAATTCGGTTTCTAATATCGCATTAGAAAACAGGGATCGTATTTCAAGATTATGTATTTTATGAAATTCATATCGCACTTTTTAAAGGGCGAAAGTTCTCTTACTGTTGGTTCTTTAAAAATCTAAATAAAGATTATTTTTACCCATGAACTTCTTAGAACTTTTAATTTTCATTTAGGTAAACCAAAAAATTATTTATTAATGTTTACAGGTAAAGTTATTTATTGCAATGGGGTATAATAGTTCAAGAATATTATTATTAAGTATATTAATAGTAAGAAAAGCGTTATTATGAAATTTAACTGCACCATAACGGTTTACATTTCTTAATTCCATAGCAGTAGCAGTTATTCAGTGAAACATTTCACTGGCAAGAAAAGTTTTATTTACTCCTTGGAAACTCACTGGAAAAGCTTGTAACTGGTACTTTGAAAATTAAATCCGTTTGTCATTCACCAACAATGAAATGAATAAAAGGTTTTGTAGCCCTGTTTCACTACTTGTTCTAAGAATGGTCCAAGAAATGTCAAAAAATTTCTTTAGAATTAAGTTAATTCTACGACTCGTGCTCGAAAATCTTGAAGGCTTGAATTTATAGTTACTGTGTGCTTGTCTGTGTGTATATGTAGATGAGTTTGTGGGATATAAAGATCTTAAATTTTTCTTTTCAAAATATTCTAATTACAAACTAAAACTTATAACAATTTTGTGTATTATTTAATCCACATCACTGAAACAAAAATAAACATTTACCAAGGATAAATTATTGTAGACATTTTTAAACCAACTTATTCTTTTCTTTTTGGATTTTTTATTTAACACAAAAATAGAAAAAACACCACTCGTACCTATCTCAGAAAAAACTTGTTAGCTTTAATTAGTCGACGAGAAACCGAAGAGTTGACAATTTCGAAATAAAGTGTAGGTAAAAAGTATTAACCTGATTCTTTGTGATTCCTAGAGATGGAATAACGGTAAGTAAATTTCATAACAGCTTTGGTTATCAATTACAAGCAAAAAAATATTAGATATGTAATATGTAATTTTAATAATTCTTTTAATGTTAGTTTATAATATTATTACTTAGCAACGCTGTAGTCTGAGGTTTGAGAACAGATACATACTAGAATGCACAGAATAACACAACACAACAGTACAGAATAGTACAGGACGAAGAAGTAACATTATTATCATATTACTATTAATAAATTAATGTCTATTGAAACTTAGAATTTGGTACAGATATTAATTTTGGTAATTGGAGATATTTCAGTTACACTAAAGTTAGTGGTCTAAGGAAATAGTCTCTCGAATGCTCAACCTTTACATAAATAATTGAATAGACGCCAAGAAAATTGTCTCTGAAATAGTCCTATTGTGAAGTGAGCGGCAACTTCCTTGTTCTGCTATACCAATAGAAGACCCAATACAAAGGCAGACTTATTTCATTTATGCAACGCAAATAAATCCCACGCGGTTTCATTCAACGAGATGCCGATCTCTAATTAAAATTTTCCATTCAATTATTTTATGCTTAAAATAATTTGTCGTTCTGGAATCCTACTGATATTTACTAACCTAATTTATTTTAAAAATAATGATATACTATATTTGTACATTCAAGTTTTTTTAATTGTTGTCTTAATAAAAAAATAATAATTAGATAACGTAAACATAGTCAGAAAATCTTATTAAAATGTTATAATAGAATCAAATAAATAGAATATCAAAGAAATCACAAAAAAGGCTAATGTCGATAAAGAATAAATACGCAGTTACCATAATTGTTAATATAAATCAATAAACGTAGGTATTGGTAATTTTTATTCTTATAACTAAGAAAATTAACCAATTGTAAATTTACGTATATATTTACATTTGACAGAATATATCTAGTAAAACTTCCGGTATCTAATTAACCTAACGAAACGAAAACTTCGCGAGTATCAACATCTTAATTAACGTACGACGCGAACCCCTTGTTGACCCTACGCACATACGTAATTAGAATCTACCTTAAACGTACAGTAATAATAATGTAATACTTAACAAGAGTCGAGCTCTCATTTATTCAATATTGTGTATTTTTAGGTCAAAGTATCGTAAGGACACAGCTTTTGCGACTCAATAGGGAACAATCAGCGATTGGTTGATTGTGTCAAAGGTTATTTTATTGATGCTGGAAATATTATTCTAATATACAAAAATCTAGCTTTCCAAATAGCAACTTCAAATGAAATTCCAAACTAGGCCGCAGATAAATACGGGAATAACATAAGCCCGAAGTTAGTTTATAAGCCCGTTGTTTTAAAATAGCTGGCTCTAGTTCGTACTCGTAGTTGTGTGCGGTAGATGCGAAAACAGATAGTTCAGCTCAGGGGTTGGCGGAACGTTAATTCAGATATAAATACCCTGAAACCGCCCCTATAGGTACTGTGCATTCTAGTATGTACCCATTCGTGTGCGTTATATATCACACTAGCTTTTACCCCCGACTTCGTCCGCGTGGTTTTCATAATTAATTGAACCAAGGAATCACGTTGTCCCATACATACTTTGCCCCCGTTTTTGTTCCTCTTAGGGATAAATTTTGTTAAAGTCCTTTCTTATCGGATGCCTACGTCATACAAAGAACACAACCTCCAAGTTTCAGGTACCTACGATCAGCGGTTTAGCCTGTCCGTTGATCCGTCAGTCAGTCATTCAGGACATTTTATATGTAGATAAGTCTTATGCGTCTCTGGCTAATTGGCCACTTTATAATTCTAAACAATTGAGCGTGATTTCAGTACAGAAACAGCCTAATTGAATTATTATCAGACGTTGGTAATCACATTATCCCTTACAAATAGGTATCGAATGACAACCAGATTAATGAACGTGGCTGGCTGCGTAAACAAAGCGACTATCTTGATTATTCAAGAATTATATACAAATAATTGTACCTACTATTATTAGTAGGTATAATTATTTGTACATAATTTTTAACCGACTTCAAAAAAAAAAAAAGGTGGGAGTTCTCAATTCAACTATCTTTTTTTATGTTTGCTACTGGATGATTCTTTTTTATTTGAAAGCTGATGCTTCCCGCTTGGTCCCATTGCAATTTGGTCCAGTTTTGATAGCAGCATCCATGGCAAGACCATATAAGTCGTTGAAGTAGATTTTTTCCGTTATACAGTTTTAAACATTTAAACTCACTGTATTTATCCGATCCAGCTGAAGTTTTACACACATGTACGTGTACCTTATTGTGCGAATTGTACAAGTTCTACCACCTACTAAGTAGCACTACTTACGTAAATCTTGACTAAGTAGGAACGCACTGAAAATCGAACCTAAGATCCTCGAAATGGCAGATAGATATGTTACGTAATGAATGTGCCGCACAGGTCGTAAATTTTGGAAGGTTCACAAACTTATGTTGTGTTGGTGAGAAGGCCAACCGTCGAATCGTGTGGTTAACCCTTGATAACGGTTGATAAAGGAGGCTAAAACCCTCTTTGCGGTTTGAAACTCTACACTTCGAAAAATAACTACGTAGTAAATATGTAGGTATTCCAAAAAATGTGCTTATTGAAAAGAATTCAAAACAGTTACCTACTTATAATCATAGATTTAAATAAAAATCTATGGCTATAATCTATAATATGGTAGATAACAGCTAGTTAACTAAGATAAGTAGGTACTTTCACTGTTAAAATGCAACCCTTACAAATGCAACGAGATCTAAGTTATCACTGACAGAGGACAGGCATCAGCGTTCTCGATTATACCTATTTCAAAATTTGTTAAAAAATATAACTCTTCACATTTATAACCCCAAACTAGGATTCACCGTGCCGAGCGTACGTAATAAATTAGCTTTTAAAATTTGTCATCATATATTATAAACTGCCTGTCATTTGATTCTGTATAGGTGTCAATAAAACCCGTAGATTGGCATTAAACTTGCCGTGACCGCACTATTGTGCCATCCGTGCGTATCCGTTGATCGCTTAGATTAGCACCCTCGTTGCGGTGGGAAATCTATACCTATTGTAGGACTCCCACACTATGCAGATATAATAAAAAATATAAAGAACAGCTGCAACAGCTGATGTTTTAAAATATGTTTATAGGTGGTGAGTTGGTGATATAAAACGTTGTGTTCAGTTCACCGAGACGCCCCCATACAAAATTATATATTTCCTTATATATCTCATATAGTTTTTCGATGCTGTTGATGACATCTTAACTATGTATAATTAACTATATATGAACTTAGGATTCTAATCCGAGACCATAATGCGTGTAGTAAATGTTTAACTTTGTTTGTTGGTAATGCGCGAAGCACCTTCGCTGTGTTGTGCGCCTGTCGCTGTTTGCATTAAGAAAATTACCGTCGAACATAAAAATGCACCTCAAAACAAATTTTAGCAGTAGATAGCTAAATATTATTTAATTATATTGAGTTAATTTCTTTTTGAAGAGTGTTTAATATTTTTTAATAACTTTTTCATGTGATTATGAATGAGATTAACTTCAGAGACTTGTACGGTAATACATGCGCAATTAGTTTTACTTAGCATTTATGTCAAGTGACAAACTCTTTAACGTATACATTTTATGTTTAAAAAATACACGCACTCCATAATTTGTGTAGTCATTCACGTTGTTAATTCCATCGCAATGCAGAACCGCTCTCATAAATTACCACTCGTTGGTAACAGTACACGAATTTATATCGGTAATGTTTTACCCTTAACGTCATATTTCGTTGCACTCGGCTGTTTCATGAACAAATAATTTTAATTTTATTTTCACTGTTAGAGCATGTTGGAAAGGACATACATATTTAGCCGTGTAATAAAACAGGGGCAAATCGAGAGTATTATGTATATCGCATCGCATAAAGCGCCATACAAAGAAAATCCGATTGAGCGCATATCTAAAATTCACGTTACAAACGTGTTGTTCGTCCTCTCTGATACGTAATACGAGTACATAATTAATCAATGTTCCATTCTCGCTTATAAAATCTCTATTCTTAACACTAACTCACTTTTTTTCTGACTCTTTCCCTTATAGATTTTAAACTTCCAAACTTTAAACCGCAGTGTATAGTCCTCTTGCATTCGGATATAACACATTTTATAATTATTATAACAATTAAAGAACATGCACGACAGGAGCTATGATTATAACTTTGGAAGTACTCGTAAGGAATTTATAAGTATTGCAAGCTCTGCTTTATTTCCCATAACTTCATACAGCACACTAAAAAATATTACTTAACATTGCTCACTAATATTACCAACAAACTATTTCAATTTTCATTTTTTGGTATTTCATATTTTATTAATCAAGTCACAGAGCTATAATAAAATATTCATAATATTGAAAGCTAAAAATGTTAGAGCCGATATTTTCATGAATACTTAAAATTGCATAAATGCAGGTGTTGTGGAATATAATGTGTTTTCTACTTTCATTTGGACACAGTTCATGAACTTCGATTTGGTACTTAACAAATAAATATTTTCATTACGAGTACTTACTGCAAAATCAACTCTAGCCAAGAACGTCTGCTTACTTGAAATCCTTGCGCACACAAAGATTAAATCTTTTAGCCTGGCTTTTCAAAGTTTAGGCAATGTATTTATTGAACAAAGCTTGCAAACCTTACCCTCCTTACCTACCTTATCTTCCTTTTACTTAAAAGGTGTGCCTCAGGGCGCTATTTTTTATTTTCATTAAAATGGTACATGGTAGGTACTACTTGGGTATCGTAGTATATATTATATACTCGTAGATATCAGGTACATAAAATAATTATGTCTCTGACTTTTTTGTTGGCATGAGTAGACCTTTATCTCGGTATGACTTTATCGTCAAGTTCTGGGAAATTCTGTATATTTAAAAGTAATTTCATAAGAACAGAACAAACAAGTTAAATATCTAGATGTGTTTTCTATACATTTATAGGGCAAACTGCAGTATAATTAAGCATAAAGCAATTACATCATCCCTAACAATGTTGCGTCTAGAGTTCGTCAATTTCGTTACAATGTAATGAAACATTCCAAGTGAATTTGAAACATAGCTTACGTTCTGTACGATTAAATAGCTCAGCAGTTTGCGAAGTTAAAATTGAAACTACTTACAGTCAGCCCCCTAACTTATCGCTCACATAAAACCGGAAAATGTAACGTTATTGAAGCGTGAAACTAATATCCAACAATCGGTTTCAAGCTCCTTGAGGTCTTAACGTTACCTTTTGAAAAAACTCTTGTTTACTGAAAAGATATAGTTTCATCGTACAACAACGTTTATGTTTACATTTGAACTGATAGGAATGAGTTCTGATCTAGTTGCTACCACCGACTGGTTATGATCTGCTGTAAACTACCATTGTTATTAGATTAGGTTTAAAATGTTAACGTACCACAAGAGAGACGCATTGGATTCAGACTATAAACATCACCATAATGGCATGTTTAGTATGTATTTGTTTGACTACGATTTTTAGACATGAATTTTTGAAGACGAACGTAAACGCCAACATTAACGTAAATAAAGAAATCTAACCACGAATGGAGTACTCAAGTCGTTGAAAAATGGAGATACTGAATCATGATACCTACACTCAAGTTTCGTTGTGGTAATAAATAATTTTAAACAGGTAAATTGATGAAGCTAGTTTGGTTACGTACAACAATATACCAAACAAAGCTGAGAAGGTAACAAAAGAGATAGAAGAGTTATTCAGTAACCAGTTCGCTGCGGCTTAAAGCGTGTTGTCATAATCCACGAAAGATTTTCCGAGCGTAAAGGCGGATTTGAGCGGTCGAGTGTTGCCCGTTAAAGTGTTTTGCTCTATTTTTAGTTGAAAACTACTTTCCTGCAGTATACCAAAGAGCGTCATTGAAAGCAACAGTTAGCGTTAACGAAAATTTTTTTAATTTTTTTGTTGATTGAATTTTTTTTTTAATATGTAACGGAGTAGGAATACAATATGATTCTACCAATAACATTATAGCATTAATTGTTTTGTTAGTCACCTATTTTGAAGCTGACGAAGTAGCGAGTATAAGCTAGTATAAATATATTAATATTGCTGTTTAAATTTCTGTGTTAATCAAGTTACATAAAAACTTCTGTAGCAACCAACAAAAGAAGAGATGTTACTAGTTGGTAGGCGCTTAAAGCGCGTTGTCTTAATCCTTAAAAGATTTCCCAAGCGTGAAGGCGGATTTCCGTCCATGGAGTGTTCCTAAAGTTGTCTTTTCTGTTTTTGCTGGAGTTTTTAACAAATTTTATTGTTAACAAACTTTTCTCAACACTCGAAACCTATAGTCAAACGTAATCTGCTGTTGCAGAAACATAAAGTAATAATAATAATTTCCCTGAAAACTTTGAAATTGTAAATAGTTACCTTACATAGAACTTGAATTTTCAAGTTTTAATAAGTATACTTCTGTCATTATTCACTTCAAGTGAACTAACAATGTTACAGATTATTATTTAAGTTTTCGCATCTTAATAATTATACAAAAATTTGAATTTCACAGTTTTTTCAGTCAACGTGACAACTGAAAATGGAATAAAACTTGCAGAAATGAGCATGAAATCCGTCCAGCAATCGTCTGCAAACAAGATGCTTACTTTTGTATCTTTTCAACAAATTTCGTTACTTAAAAATTCTTATAATAATTTTCAAAAGCTAAAAATTGTTGAGCTATGGAAACTTCAAACTATATTCCGTTTATTAGATTTATCTTTATTTTTAGTAACAATAGGTCTCCGTCTAAGTTAGGCTACTTAAATTTTCGCTACTCAACCGTAGCTAATGTTCAAACACGGCTTTCAAAAGTGACACGTTTCCTGGATTTTCAATCCATCTCACTCACTGATTGAAATAATCAGTGGTTTGAAAGGATTTTATACGTTCCATTCTGAAACACGTGATGTGAGTGTTGATTATGCATTACCTACCTTAATATCATCGGAGACCGAAATTAAAGCTGATACGATATTATTATTACGCAAGGACATACCTAATCGGGAAAATTAATTTTTTTTTTAAATCTTTACACGATTTTAAAAAACTTTTTAATTTTTTACGTACTTCAAAAAAGGAGGAGGTTTCATTCGAATATATGTTTTTTTTTTATGATTGTTGCCTGGTAACTTTTGTCTAAGTGAACCGATTTCGATGATCATTTTTTGCTGTCGGTGTTTTGGCAACAATTGTCTCTATAATGAAATTATATGAAGTAAGTAGGTATGCTAGATAAGCTACAAACATGATGTAAAAAAGTGCTGCAACCTATGGACATAGGTAGATAAGGAAACGAACAGATAAAATAATATGCAGGATTCTTCTACAGACAATAAGACACCCAAAAAGTATTAAACAAAATTCAATGACTCTCCTTGTCATTGTCAGGAAAAATATCCTTTTCAATCGTTATCCGTAAATGAGGCGGTAAAGGTTTACCGTTTCTGCCACCTTTAAGTTTCCGATTCGATGACTTTGTTTTAAAATTAATAGCGTTGATACAAAATCCTTTGAGCATCTTAATGGTGAGTTGGGTAGTAGTGAATTTTGGATTGCGGGCTGTAAGAATGGGAGATATCGTCCATCTAGAGTTTTATTTTAACCCGTTGAAAAGCATTTCTTCTATTTCGGTTGAGAAAGATGGATGCCAAAGACAATTGAAGTACGTTCATAGTCTAAATTACTTGATATTACAGCCCTCATGAGTAGCAATTCTTCCTCGAACCATAGATAGAACTTGGGTATATGGTGATTGCAGTGACAAAAACTGCTGATAAACTATGCTGCTAAATACCAAATTATCTCTGTAGTCAAAACTATCAACAGCTGATGTAGTCAGACCAATCTAATTTGTGAAAATAGAGCGAGCAAAGGACGCAGTGTCAGTACCAAGCCTTGTAATAGATAGCATCCAATTTGAAACTGTAAACCAGCTATGCTGCATACAAAGAGGTTCTCATACTTCCGAGACAGACTTAATTGAGGTTATTATGTATGTAAATTTTAACATTTTACCTTATTATACACGCTTAAAGTATATTATGTTGCATGACTGCAACCCTCTTTATAATACACCTACGTATGACACAACTAAGACCTGATTTTACACCCCGATGATTTACACTTTTTTTATTGATTTACTACTCGATGATTAACACCATTTCACCCCAAATATTCCAAACTATAACATTTATTATATCCTAAATTATCTAAAAATATAAAAAAAATATTTCTAGATAAAGTGACAATATTTATATGGATAAACAATTTATCCATTTAAATATCCGTTGACTCTCACTATCATTGCGACACCCTGCTTGTGTTGTTGTGTAGATAGTTACTTTTACTTTAATTATAATAGCTGTTAATATTTTGTATCTCACAACATTAATACAATGAGGTGTAGAGCAGATAATGCATATTATTTGCCTATCAAGTCTTATTAAAAATGAGGCTCTTCCTCATGAACTATTTGTGAGATAATATAACGTATACTGATGCATTGCGCTCAAAGAAAAGTAATGAACTCATTTAAAATGTACATGAGAAATCGCCTCTGGTAAACCAACCCTTTCGCAACAAAATCTTCTTTACCCTTACTGCTTTTACGTAACAATCGCTGCCCTACTGCCGTCTCACCGAGCGTTGAATTCTAATGAAAATTTTATTTTAAAATGCTTTTATCCAAAGTATGCCTCAGTCCACGCTCACTTTTGCAAGGAAATTGGGTTCTTAAGATTTATATTTTTGGCAGCGGGGTTTGAAGTAAATTGCCACCGACTCGTAGCACGGCGTGTAGGCGGCATACGAGGGCTGATGACTTAGCGTAACCCCTTTATTCGTAAATCCCTACTTTACGCAGTCAAGTCATATAATACAACAAGTACCTACTTTATTACTCAGCGCTGAATTTCCTGGTACCGTTTAGATTTCTTTATGTCCCGGCGGTAACCTTGCCTCGTTTACGGTTTATTTTCTTGAACATAATTTAATTCTAAAATTATTAAATGCTACTCGTCTGCAATACTGTTTAGCAAGAATATTTAAAAAAAACCGTTTAAATATAGTTATTTTTATTTAGTATTTTCAGTTGAGTGACAGCAGCATTTATATATCAACGTAGATACTGTTTCAATTAGTGAATAAATCAATATACCTAATAACATAATAATATTATTCAAATTTATTTCCTGCAAAACAAAACCGTACATGACGTAAATATAACTGATATGCGGGAAATTAATTCATCTGACATTCTTAAATATTATATCGAACACCCGCAGATCAATTTTCCACGCTACTCAGTTCTGACAATACCTCAATAGCTATTGTTCGCAAGTGCATTACTCGTATTGCCGTGAAAACGTTCAATGAAGCGATGGGTCGTCCGTTTTTTGTTGACGGTAAACCAATACATAAAACAGTTTAATCAACCAGTTATTACCAGTAAGTAGGTAAACAGCAAAACTGTTCGTTTAGAACCTTTACGCTGTTTATAGAATTTACATAATTTCGGCAAACTTAAATAAGTAAAATGATTATAACAATGCTCAACGTCCCTGCAATGGTGGATCGAAAGAATGTTAAACATACGTAGTGCTTATAATAAATTCAATATAAGAATATTCATTAAGGTGTTTGCTTGTAAACCAATTATAAGCTTAATGAAGCTAAAAAGAAACTTTAAACATACTTACCAATTTACTTGGTTGAGAGAATACCTGACAACATACGGATGTAAGCTAAAATACGACAGAGCTTCCAAAAGGCCTTAAAAGTTAATAACGTTTATTGCCCCGACGAAGCCTCCGACCGAGTTTTGTATAGTTCCATAAGCCATATAGCGGAGTGCATCGAAACACTTTGATGAGTGTGACCATACTGCGGTTTTGCAGAATATAACTAGCTTGACGAACGTAAAATGGTTATTTTTTTATGTTTTCAACAATCATCCTCAGCCAATGTACATAAAAATTACCTTTCACACACACACACAACCGCACACTAGGATTCCCCGTATCGTGGGTGCCATGGACGCATACAAAGACATACAGACCCATAAACACCCAGAACAGAACCACTACAACATACGGGCGTGAACCCGTGAAATTTTAACGAATTAGACACTTAAAATTTCCTCATAAATCATTCCGCTTTAATAGACGGTATAATACTGTTTGAGTTTATCACGTTCAGACACTCAGGCAGCAGACGACCGTGTCCGTGAAAGCTTCTTCTGTACTCGCCATCAATCTCCAAATTAATCTAATAAACAAAACTTTTGCCGCGTCCCTTTCAGTCGTTTAAATTTAATTCTGTTACTATGTACCCTTTCTCCCAAAATAATATGATTAATCTTAATGACTTTGCCCATATTGAGGATGATTTTGAAGCTATGTTTTATACAAATAAAGTCATAGACACTTTAAATTTGTAAACTGTAACTAATAGGTTTTTAACATTATAAAGGGTACATGTAAATATAATTGTAAATCCATGATTTGATTTATTCTGTTACGTACATATTATTCACTCACGACACCGTTTTATTCCTTTCCACATATTTGGGACGCACGCGATTGCATTGGAAAAAATTTTGCAATTAAATTGAGCTAGCGCAAGCATACACTATTGTTAAACAAAACAAAGATCTGGGTTGATCCTGCTAATTAATTACATTTCGTTTAGAGTATGCAAGGATTCAATGAAATTTTTATGTAAATTAATCAAGTACTGTCGCTAATTAATAATATGTTGAACTAAAACATGAATTGTTTTTAAGCAATATCGAGATGACTCGGATAGAGACATTTAGCTCTCGGTCTATAAAGTACGCTAC
>DWQK01002135.1:0-13801 GCA_018231225.1 Noctuana stator
CTGAATAGCCGCCAATTTTGTTCCATTACTCTCGAGCACCGCAGAATACATATTATCCGTAAAACGGAACGCAAACAAAGTGAACGTCGTTTTCCCGCCAACGATAACTTAATTTCAGTCCGCCATAAGTACGTAATTAGCGAGCCGCTGCCTTATCGGCCGGTGGGTAATTAACCTCTCGGGGGGTGGCCCCCTCGCCGGGTGCTCCCGACCTCCCATTGCACCTTGAATACCTTCTCGGATCGTAATATTTCCGCCATATTATCCGGGAGTCCGCCTACCTCCTCCGCCAATGGCGTCGGTTCCCGCGCTTTTGTTTTGCGCCGTGAACGCTGCGTTCCGAAACGGTGTAACTTGTCTTGTTTTCGTTCGGAAATTTGGCTGTATTCGTAAGCAAAGTGTGGTTTGTTTTCGTTGGTGCGCGTTTATTATGCTAGCGGTTGGTCCGAAACTGAAATATCTTAACTCATTTAACTGCTTAAGATAATTTGTGCCTTATGATGTTGTAGGTAGAGAGTACATTTAAGTGATGAAGCGGTTTTGGCAGAGGGGTCTCGTCAGTTCATATTTCATGTGTTATCATCTTTTATTGAGTGCGAGACCGGCATTGTTGGCGGTTTACAGCGCGGTTATCTGCCGCGACCGCCGCTGTTTAGTCGCTTCGCCTGATGAATGGAATATTGGCATGACACGCTACGGCCTCCGTCGGGAGACTGTTTTCATATTATTACCTACCCACGCTTCGTTCAGTTCTATCTGATGCTGATATTCAATGGCTATAAAAGTACCTTGCCTGTCGGCATTTTTTTTTATTGTATCTAGTCGTTTATACCTACCTCTACTGGTAGATACTAAACTTAAGGATTTCTCTGCAGATTGATTGGATTCATCTCTCAATTACGATAAATTATAGCCTATTATAGCCTACTTATTGGATACAATGGATTAAAATTGTACTTAATAGGTACTCGTAGATAGATATTACAAAAACCAATACCTGTCTCTTAAATTAATTAACGTAAGCACCTACCGAGCGTCTTCTAAATAATATTAACATAGACACCGACCAAATCACAATTTACAATAATAACACCATCACGCCAATAATAACAATGGCGAAATCGATCATCGTTCAACCGGTCCGCCGCGTCGGTCATTTGTCAAAATTACGCAGATCCGTTAAGCCGCGTAATTTTTGGCGCGGTCGGCTAATTGGGAGCCACCGGTCGTAGCGATAAAACGGGCTTTGCACAGCGTTTTAATTAATAGAGCTCGTCAACGGTGTAGGGTTGCCAGTTCTTCGTGGATTTTATTTGAAATTTTTTTTTGTTGGGTTTCTATTCCTTATTTGAAGTTTTAGAGGAAAACTCGAAAGGCGAATCGAAATACAGAATTGAACTTATACTTAGGTTAGTACCTACTTGGGTCTAGATTACCTATAAGTACCTATATTTATTATTTACTTCGAAAGTAGATACATCAATAAGTTAGCCATATTAATTGAAAGTCTTTAGTTTCCATGTTATAAGTAGGTACCTACGGCAAATTTGCTAAATCACTCCATTCAGTTGATGTCGATTTTTTCTAGGTAATTGTTTGTCTCCCTCCACTGTCACCCTCCTATATGCCGTAGCCTATTATTCCGTCCTGATTTAAGTAAGTTTTAGTTACCATTGTTACGTAATGTTCACAGATTACAAACTAAAGGTAAGGAACGCTAAACAGCAGCATTTACCTAAGCGTCTTAATTAGGAACAAGTTACGGCGGTTAATAGAACTTGTTAACAAATGTCTCCGGGCGAAACTTGATACAAAGTCGAAGTTGGCGGCAACCAAGAGAATGATTTGGGCAAAATTTAATGTAATCAAGCTGAGAAGCCCCGGTTTTACGTTGCTGTTTTACTACATGCGACTATTCGTATCTAATGCAATTGAAAAATTCACAATTTTAGACTTTTCATAAATTTAATGGTTAAAGCCACGAAGTAAGAGCAAAATATCGCGAGTTAAAATATCACATATCTTTGCTCGCTGATTTTATTTCTACCTTAAGTTTTATTAGGTAGATATTTAATATTCATATAAATTCATGAAAATACCAAGGTAGCGTCATCATGTTAGGTAGTTAGGTATTTAGGTATAGGTAATAAATATAGAGTTAAAACAAATTTCAATAAGTAGGTACAAGTAGAATTGTAACGCCCATTCTCGATGACCTATGTAGCTTTATAAAAAATGTTTTTTATTTTAGGTTCACATAATATTATTATGTACCTAGGTAGATGTATAATAATAGGTAGGTATGTAGCGTTAGGTTGAACGTTTAAAAATTTCACATCACGGCATTTCTTGCTCTATATTATTCGAGTCCCATTTTCAAAAACTCGCGCAAACCGCGCTTTAAACAATTAAAAAAGCAAAACATTATTTCTGAACGCATCCTTCGCTGTCAAACACCACGGCGGGAACTTTTGGCGAAATCGAAATAAAAACCTTATAAAATTTCTAATGGGAAAACGTACGCGGAGTTTTCGCTGTGAATTATGAATGGTAACGAGCTCTCTACTCTCTTCCCCTTTGTGTAACGTGACCATTTTTCTTTTCCAGAACGGGACTCTTAGGATTTCTATGGATTTAAAGTCGTTGAAGAATTTGCACCGTGTGAGAGAATGAAATGGTTTTTGAATGTAGAATGAATTATGTAACTCTTAGCAACTGTTTTACTGGAATTTTCAATGCTAGTACTGGGAAGTGCGGTAACTAAAATACTGTAAAAGAGATACATATTATGTAGCAAATGGTAATAATAGGCAGGCTTATAAAAAATGTTTTGTATTTTTAGTATCGAAGATCAGAGTAGATTAACATCCGACACGGGTTAGCCGTTACGATCACGTACCTCCGCCAATCGCATTGGAGCATCGTGGTTGAATATGCTTCAGGCCTTCCCTGGTTATGTGGAGAGATCCGTGCCCAGCACTGGGCCATTCTTTAATGTAAATCTCTATATTTTCTGTATCTGTATGGAGTTGCGGGCAGGTAGAACAAAATAGAAGACATACATAAATAAATACGTCATTTACAATGAGAAACTTAAATAGTAGGTAAATATAGAGATTTATGTCCGTTGATTAACTAAACAAATGGTAAGTTCAGTGCAAAGTCTCTGCATAAGCACGATTTAAGGCTACCTCAAGCTTGTATTGAACAGGGAGTGACTCCACCGCTCAAAGTTCCGACTTGTTTCTTTTGTACCGGCGCTTCGCGGTCGCGGTTTACGCGATACGAAAAATAACATTGTCAACTTTGTCCAATTTAGGAGTTGCCAAGTTAACGAGCTTGTTATAATTGTGTGTGTTATCGCACGGGCTTAGAGCAAGTTGGGATATTTTTAGCGTAGCTATTTTCTTTGTTAGTTTTATTGTCTGTGTATCTAATAGGTAAGGTATCTATCATCAACGCATCGCTCTCCCACAGCTGGGCACATATAAGGTAGTTTTAAATATAAGGAAGTTTTAGGCTATAAGTACTTTATCACGCTAACTAAATGTAGGTCGGTGGACTTCCCACGCCTATGTGTTCCTTTACCGAAGACCATGTGTTAAATTAAGTAATCATTAACGGGTAATCTTATGTGTAACAATGGTAACACCACTGTACTTGCCCATATTTGGGCAAATAAATAATCTTTGTCTTTGCAAAGCATTTGTCACTGATAGAGCTACGAAGGCGCTGGAAGCTACGATAATATTTATTTGGTTACTGTCTACGTACTGTACGTCTACGAAATTCGTAGACAATCCCGTAGGCAAAAAAAAGCAACCGGACCGGAATAACGAAAGAAGAGGACCATAGACAAATGAGAAGGTAGAATACTGAGAAAATTAATTCCTACTTCTAATTTACTCCAAACATAAAGCGAGCAGTTAAAGTCTTTTGGGATTCAGCCATAAACAAAAAAACGTCAGTTAATAGGATGAGGATTTAATTTTTAAATGTGTTTAAAGCGTCGCAAAAAACTGATGACAGACTTATATTCTTATGGCGTCCTTGTCCAACGCTAGGAGAAGAAAAGGGAGGAGATTAAGGACGTAGGAATTTTCATTCGTAATTGAAGGGAGACCGTGTGAAAACGCGCAGTTTTTCGAGATTTAACGGGCCTTTTTTCGCTGCGGGCGGACGGCTTTAAAACTTGTCTATCGGATTAGATCAAACTAAGTGCCTGATAGAGTTAAGAGGGTCGGACACGTGGAGTGGACGGCGGGACTAATGGCGTAACTCGGTTATATTTTTAGACAATGTTTGCTTAGGAGAATCGGAAGTTGATAGACCTTAAATGAAAAGTCTTTTATGTACTTTTAATAGACTCGGATGTCGGAAAAATTATTAAAAAGTAAAAAGTCCAGCGAATAACGCTTATATATTTTTTTATTTTATTTTATAAGCTTACACTTTATATTTTGCTAGTAAAGTTTTACTAGTAACGATACAGTTTGCAAGTAACTTAAATTAGCATAAAAGCTAAAATAAACCAAAGGTACCTACCAACATATTATTATAGATGTCGAACACATTGGAAATTCCTGGTCTAAACAACTAAACCATTCTCATTTTTGGACTTGACGTATCCGGTGAGATCATAAGGAACTAGATTATGATGTAGAATTAAGAATAAGAATTAGGTTGATTCTGATATTTTCTTAAATACACAGTTTATTTACATAAGACATGAGCGAATTCCGTCAAACTACTCGCTATCCGCATCGGTAAAGCGGCTTACATATCGCTTCGTTTGTAGTGTTGCCAGATATCATTATTATAATATATAGCCGCTATAAAAATTTACAGCATGATAAAGCTACTTCTTATCACAAACTGTACCTAGCAATTATTTTGGTTTTTTATAATTTATAAAAAAAATTATAATGATTATTAAAATGATCTTGATTCTTTTTCGTCGCCGATTTAAAATATTGCAATATAGTTTTATTATTGCAATTGTACTGATACTTAGATGAATTTAAAATTAGTGATTAAATAAGGCTACGAATACTCTAACGGTATTAACTATAGCGAAAAATGCCTTGATAAGGGGCTTAAATGGTAAGAATTACAATCTGAAGTGGTTAAACAATTAATTGTACTTATAATTCTATAACTATATAACTTCAAATAAATATACCTTCATAACTTTAAAAAGGTCTAAAAATACTCATTCATTGTATCTAATAATGATCTCAGAAATCCGATTTGAAAATTGGAACTGACAGATCTGGCAACACCGCGCAGATCCTTCAGCGAGCGTTGTTGAATAAAAGATGGCGGAGCGTGTGTCTAATGCACTCATCAATTATTACGCGGCTCCTCGGAGTTTTGATAACACCAGATTGAGTGCTGCCGAGCCGATTACACTTCCAATGCCTTTTGATCGAACAGATGATGTCGAATAAGATTGGAGGATGAAGATTTTGAAGAGTAGCTCCTATTCATATTGAGTTAGTCCTACGTTAGTCCTATTTTACGGTAACGAGGAAGCAACTCGTCTTAAAGTGGTTATCTATCGTGACCCAAAATAAAACAAACAAATGTGTACCTAATGATTTTCTAAAAATGTGGTTTAAATAATATTAACAGAAGCCGAAAGATGTTAAAGCCTTTGTTCAATTGTTACAAAAAAAGAGAAAAAACAATTGTTTTGCTTTTGGCGGGAATTTTCCCCGCTCTCGGTTTTGACTTGTCACAAGTAAGATTAAGTACGATTGCATAGAATAATAACGCAAATTGTTGTTTTAATGTTATTTACAGATTTGTACTAAGTATACCTATTAGTTAAAGTTATAAGAGAAATTAGGAATAATGAGAGGAAGGAGGAATAATGAAAACATTTGTATAGTTTATGAAAGAATAAACCATTTACTGCCAGGTGACTCATAATAAAATTATACATTTAGGTAGGTACGCCGTGAGTCACTTATTAACTAATCATCAATTTTATTGTATCTATGAATAAAATTATCCGTGGTAATTAACTGAAGTCCAATTCATCTAAAATTACCTATTGAAGTACTCGTAGTTACTATATATTGTTAACTAGGAAGTTAAATAGATTAAACGTGAAACTCTTAACGTGAACGTGGATAGTAAAATGTGTCCCGGACTCGCTCTTAAGTCCCACAAACCAAGAGGGTTCTCGTCTGGTCAAACACGACTTGTAAATTGATTGAGTCCTGTGATACCAACATAACAATACCATCCGATAACGTTAACAAAAGAATGTTTGAACTCTATTCAGTTGTAATAGAGTCGCGCTAACAAGAGTTCGTTGCAAATAACGTCTGATTCGTAAGCTCAACCTTGTAATACCCCTTGGATGTCGGGACCGCATTTAAATTGAACCTCGATTTTAGTGTTTGCATTGGTTTTTCTAGAGCATGCAAGTTTTTTTATTTGCATAGGGGGTAGCTAAAGGGTAGATAATACCTACAGAGAAAAGAAAATTGGTGTGGATTTATTTCTTACAACAAAAAAGGATACCTACTGAAAACCATTTGCTGCTAATGAAAAAGCAATTTATTGCCATTAACAAAAATTAAAACTCAATGTTTTATCCACAAAACAATTATTGGTTTTACATTAAGTACTTTCTTATCTTTATTTCCCAAACTGCTCTCACGAGTTTCACAGCGGGGTGGCGAGCTCGAAAACCCCTACATTAGTTCACCAAGTCTAATTTAGTTAAAATTGCCTACCCTCGGTCAGAACAAAGGTCTTGAGAGGGCTAATCTATCCGATGCCAATATTAATAGCAGCCGGGTGAAACAAACAGTTGTTTATACAAAATAAATAAGACATCAAACCGACACTTATCAACTCTCAAGCTTTGCAAACCCCTGATGGGACGAACCTATTGCGTGTAATCGACATTGATTGTTATCAGTATTTTTTTGTCTTTAAGTAGGTATAATTTGATAGAGACGTTTCGTTCTTGAGTTGACCAATAGGTTAGGACCTTCGAGTAATACTTCGAGATTTGCCTTCAACCCCCCACAACCGGGGAAGGCCTGGCGCATACTCCACCACGCTGCTCCAATGTTGATTAGTGGAGATACGGGTTAAAAGCCAACCTGTGTCGGATGTTGTCTAACCACCTAAAGGGCCTCGAACCAGGCTTAACGTGCCCTCCAAAGCACGGAAACTTCGAGATACGGTAAAATATATTACATACATTGAGACAGTGAGAGTTTATTCTCGTAGGTAGCTACTATACTTCTTTTTTGTTACCTATTAGAGTATAAAGTACGTAATAAGGTTGGAGTCGTTATCTCGGCTCGTCTTAATCATGTCTGTACGATCATTAGTCTTGTTACTCAACGCGTAAGGTTGCCACATTGTAGGTCGGAACCCACGCAAAGGGACAATAGTTTAGGTAGGTACCACGTAGACTAGATTCCTCATATTGCTCTCTTCTACCCACTCTACTGGGATCATACTCCCTCCTCTGTCTTCATAAACTCCCCATAAACTTGATTCTATATTTTCGAGCATCAAAATTCTAACATTTTGAGATATTACGTATACTTAGTAGTACTTTTATGAGCCACGCGAATGACGTCCAAATTGCGTGACTAATGAACATACAATCAGAAGAGCAAATAGTCCCAAAAACGTGTTATAGTGTCATATTGAATAACAGCAATATTTTTCTAAAAATTTTAATTATTATGTACGAATTTTGTCCTCGTTACTACGAAGTAAGTACATGCCTATAGATAGTTAATTATTTATAACTTGCGCAAAAGTCCCTTAAGTTCTAATCTAATAATAACCTATTTAAACTTTGACATAATTCATTTCTCCATTGTACAAAAAGGTGTGTCTAAAGCGCCTAATAAACCTCGCATTCTAGCGAAAGATCTCAAAACACATTACCACCTTGTAAAATATACGGAGGTGGCTGCCACTCCAGATTGGCTCATTAATTTAACAACGTGCAACACTTAAGCCAGGCGTGCCAACATTTTCGCAAATGAACTAGCGGGAACATCTTATTCAGTGAGGGCAACATTCCAATGCAAAACATTTCATTTCAACCGTATGGCGTTGTGTTAAAAACTATTTTCAGTTGACATTCTGTTTCAGCGCTGTAGAAACAATGTTGGCTGTTTTATAGTTCGTACTTGAAGATTTACTATTGGGAATGATTAATATGAGCCTTATGAGCTTGAATTAGGTGTTGTTTTCGCTTGTTAATTTCTTTTGCATGTGTAAGAATTATGTTTGTAGAGGTGTAGGTAAATCTCAGTTAAGTTCACTACATTGTCGCCCCTGCGAGTTCATCTAGTAGAATTTGAGATCCTTCCCAGTCCCAGCTTTGATTTGTGGAACAATTTCCTGAACACGGTAGGTAACAACTGGATATAATTGGCCACATTTATTTCACAAAAGGTAGAGTCGGTAGCGGTTGAGGGTTAGATGTTCCTTTTATTATATTTAACGATTTATTTATATTTAACACATTATTTTACTGAAATGTAAATACTCTTGTTTTCTTTAAAATAGTCCGCATTTGAAAGGCAGTTCAAAAGGTTTCGTTGTAGAATCAAATTTTTTCCATACCTATTATAAAGTTTGTCAATATTAAGAGACAATATTTTCTAATTAAGTAGGTGTATTTAGATTTAGCAACCCGTGCGGTGTAATGGTTACCACAACAGTTCACAATTCGAAAGGTCCCGGGTACGATCGCCGGCAGGGCAGAAATTTAAATGATGAATTTATATAGATTTTTGTTCTCGTTCTGGGTGTTTTTGTATTTATCATTGCACGTGTCCATGGGACCCACAGGGAATCCTAGTGTGGGGCTGTGAGTGTGAAGCGTTATTTAGGTATTTATAGATGTAATTTATAATTTATTTTTTAAATGCGATTTAAATATAATATGTACTCGGCCGCGTTTAATAGCAGGTAATTTTGAAGTTCAGTGAGCACCCAGCAGGATCCCAAAGGATTAGCGGAATCAATGAGGTGGTACCATGGCGGTTCCGAGCGCCTCAGACCCGACTGCCCCGCTGTCAGTGCCCTAGTTTGTAACCTCTCAGTACAGATGGTGTATTGAACCAAAATAGGACAATAAACAGCATTTATATTAATATTAGTTATAAAACATTACCATGTAAAATCGTCCTCGTGGATTTCATAATTTATTTATTTACTTATTTGTTAATAAGTATTGGTTTACAAAGGCTGTTCATTATAATTAATTAATTAATTGAACCAAGGAATCGAGTGACAAACTTTGTTCCCGTTCTTAGGGATAGAATTTCGGAAAATTCTTTCTTAATGGATGCCTACATCATACAAAGAACACACCTTCGCAAATATAAGTAGCCCTATCACGAACATTTTACAAATCCGTCATCGAGTAGTAACAGTTACATTTTGTATGGGATTTTGAACACCGCTACGTATCGGGCGTATCGGGAACTAAAAATCGTATGGATAAAGTGACATTAGGTACGTAACTCGATTTCTTAACGTAGTTCTTTACTATTCGTGATGGGGCTACAGGTCTCTAGGTCTCTACGAGCGATTTAGGCTGTGCAATGATCCGTCAGTCAGTCATTCATTACAAGGTATTTTATGTGTCATCATTAGTATCGAATGAAGCTGCCTTACCGACAGTGCTGGCTATTTCAGTGGGCCGTGCCAGTCGCCACTGATTGACTGCGGGCACCTGTTAGCACGGGCGTTGACAATGCCACCCTCATTATATGGAATTATACTTTAATAGGATAGATATTATGTATCCAAGTTTGTTTTTATGTGTTTTTTTATTGTTTTATATTCCTACGGTAAAAGTGAAATCTAATATTGCTGATTTTGATTTGTACCGTACATCACACGTTTGCGCACACGATTAGCTGTCACGTTTCAAAGGGCGCCTAAAGCCGATGTACCGTATTATTTAACGTTCATCGAGTACTTATACCTATCCTTACAAATACTTTATGATGAATAAACATTTTTGAGTTTTGACTCATTTAAGATACAAAAGTTACATTATCTATCTCTTTCATCCGCGTCTGCTTATCGCCATCTTTTATAGATTTACAGCAGCCTCCAAGAACGATCGCATCCTACATCAATACTAGTAATGGAATTGAGTGTTTCCTGTTCCTGCAAGCCCCACGGGAGAGTACTGCGAATTCTTCAACTTGATTCTGAAGTGTTTGGACAACTGTAATGTGGACCACTGCGATATATTTGCATAGTTGATTTGAAAGAGATTTGAGAGCAATATCATGATGTATATTGAGTTTGGCTGTAGTGCAAGAGTCGAAAAGTTGAAATAGTGTGACAATCAGAAGGTGAGGGTTTTTCGTTTTTGTGTAAGAAATCTCAGATCAATGACATAAATTTTGCTGGAAAAAAGTACCTAATGTGGTTGGTATATTTCAAAGTGTTAATTCTAATTTAGGTATATATTTTTTTTATAAAGCTGTCAGAACAGCTGTCAGTTGACAACAAGATCCATTGTTACAGTAACTTAGAACAATGTTAAATCTCATACAAAATTGAACAGTTTGAGATTTTGATAAAAACATTTTTAGAATTATGGAGGCGTAAAATGAAGAAGTTGGTCTTGCGAAACTCTCTCTTTTGACATTGCCTATCTCTTGCATGTCTTTTTTATGGAGATTCTCTCGAGGTATGCAGTTTTCCTCGCGATGTTTTCATTCATTTGAGTTTATGAAATTGATCTCGTTAACTAAGTGTTCTTAACTGATGTAAAGATGAACTCAATTAATGTAACATATCCAAGTGTAACGAAACGATTGATTTAATGAATGATTTGATACATACTTGCTACTTTTTAGATATCCAATTAATTTGAATATATGGATTGGTATCTCACACGGTTCAGTAGGTAATACACTAGTACCTACATGATAGTAATTACATGGTATAGTAATTTTTAAGAATTTAATAAGTAAGAATAAAAACCATTACATAAAAACATTATTAATATTTATTAATAAATTGATATTATTAAAATTACACTTAACAATATAAAGATACCACGGATTTATCGTATGTAAAAATAAAGGTTGCCACACACTCTTGGATAAAATTGAATTTAGCGATAAGACGTATGTGTGCGGCCTTTATCGAGTCCGGTGTAAGGATACCGGACTGGAGGCTGAAGGGTGCACATCCTGTTAAAACGTTAATCGAATCTGGACGTAATGGGATTTCTTTCTTGAGGGGCGCATTGCTAAAGGATTAATTTATATCAATTTAAATGGGTCTCTTTTATACAGGCTGATGATTTTTTGTATCTTATACAAAAATAATTGACGACTCCACGCAAAGAAATATATTTCGCATTGAAAATAATAATATGTAAAAAACCTAGTATTATGAAAATAGAATAAGTAATATAATTTCTTCACTGGAATGAAGTCGGTGAACTTATAAAATATACTTTCCGTGCCTATAAAATATTCCTTAGTTTTTCCCATAAGTGCCTACTTCTAAGAACAGTATAATTTTAAGCAACTTATTTTTTTAAGATAGAGTACCTAATAAAGAAATTATATTGTTATTGTAATACGTACTGTTACATTACTTGTTTTTAACTTCATATGTAGTGCAAAGAAATGTATATTATCTTTACTCAATATTTCATGTCTACGTGGGTTTTAGCATAATTTTTTTTATTATTTAAAAATTAAAAGGAGTTCTACCTTACTTAGTTATATAAACTCTCTACTTTCCACGACGAAAGATTACGTTCCAAACAAGCCTATCGAAAAAAAAGTCGAGTTTCACGAAACCGTAGCACCCTGTATACTAGAGGCGCTTACATCGAGTCTAATCCTTTGCGACGCGCAAATGTATGTGGGAGCGACCGCGTGGCTCCCGTACTGCTGTTCTAAACAAAAATAGCGTAAAAAAGGCTGTAGGTAATCTACAAGATTGCAAACAGGAGAATGGAAAGTAGTAGTGTAGTGTAGGTTAGTTTTTTTTTTTTTTTTTTATCGTTTATATGTAGCAAACGAGCATGCAGGCTGCCTGATGTGAAGTGGTCACTGAAATCCGTGGATATCCACGTCCAGAGCAGTCCTATCTGAGATACGTGAAGGCGTTGCTACTCACGAGGACTGAGATGGTCGCCTCAAATATAGTGTGTCCGACAGCAAACCTACACAACCGAAACATACTTGCTACAAGACTTGCTAGTGCTAATTTAGTTTTTAGCATTTCAATATTGAATTAATATAGTGTTAGTGTACTGTTAGTACCTAGTACCTACATAAGATAAATTATTAGAGAATTAACATATTAGAGAAATAAAGAATCTTTACCCGTAACCGTACATAACTCTCGAAATACCTGTAGTCAGTCGGCAAACATGCTTTTGGTCGTGAGATCGATAACAAAAAAAGAAGAAATAGTCGGATTCATTTTCATCTGTACACCGTATATCTACTCATATGTTGGTAGTATGCGTATCGGTATTGGAAAGTCGACTTTGAATGAGAATGACCGTTACAGTTGCGTTAATAGTTTAATCTGTGGCGGTGATCGGCCGTGCGCCGCCTGAATATTTTACTGCAGCAAACATGGCGGCAAATCGTTTAAAATCTGTTCTGTTTTGTACCGTTTTTTTTAGGAATATGGTTATAAAAGTTATATCTACAGGTATTTCTTTCTGACTTTTACTCACATGCAAGTATTTTTTTGTTAATAAAGTTTTTAAATGCACGAGACTGTCAATTGATTGTTGTTATTTACCCGTATCTACTTATGTCTTATTCCGAATTCACAGTTGGAGTAATCACTTGTTTTAATAATTTAATTCTCTTATTAATTCTGATGTGACAATTTAAAATACAAAAAATCTAACAGATGTGACAGAAAATAAAAAGGGAAAAAAATGATAACTTGAACACCTAATTTGTACAATCTATGCGACCAACAGATTATAATAATCCAACAATTAATTATACCAACAATAGGACAGCACGTGCCTTATAAAAAAGACACGTGTCCTTTCAAAATGGCATACTTCTTCGACACCTGTCTACTTACTATTCTTTGATACAGTATAGGTAGATACTTGGTTCCCGAAAGCATTTCATCGACGGTTTTAAATGAATCTATACTGCTGTTAGGTATAGAAACTTTCAATGGATATTGTTATTTAACCTAGTTCGAAAGATACTCACGTTAGAAGTGCGCATTTAAGTTTAGTTTGATCCATAGTTCAAAGGATTTTATATCTTTTGCTGCAGGTATTAAAGACTATAATTATGCAGGTGAGCGCTTGGATAGTGAGTTGCAATTTGATCACACCTAACTCCCTTACGAGGGGTTCGATATGGAAACACCTGTTAAAGATTACAATTATTGGGATATTCGGTGAATCGGAGTTAATAATTTAAAGTGTGAACAGGATTTAAAGCGATGTCCTTTTAATTTTTAAATGAACATCCATTTTTAATTCGCTCGGTTCGCATCGAGGGCACAGCGGAATTAATTTGGTAACTTTTGTACAAATTGTTAATATGGAAGTTTGGAACTGTTTAATGCAGCTGGTAGGATATTTTTATCATCTGTATTTTTATTGCGGGTTAGGTATTGCTGAAAGTTGATAGAAATCCTACAGAACTCTACATTCTATATTAGCTGTGCCACGTGGTTTCACCCGCGTTAAGAACTGTGACGTAACGCTTGATAGCCTATAACCTTCCTCATTAATGTAGCTATCAGACACAAAAAGAATTTTTCAAATCCG
>DWQK01002136.1:0-13800 GCA_018231225.1 Noctuana stator
AGTATGCTCCAAGCCTTCCTCGGTTGTGGGGAGAGACCCGTGCCCAGCAGTGGGACATAAAAAAGGGTTGAAGGCAAAGATATTGTGTGAATTGCTCGAAATACTAATCCTGTGCAGACGAAGTCGCGGGCACTAGCTAGTTTATGAATATTTTTCGAAAGAATGACATTCATTTGAATGAACCGTTTATGTTACGTCGAACGTCGGTAATCAATTAAATGAAGAGATAAAAGAAATATTAAAAAAAAATATTTGATTTATACCTACTGTTATCCCAATTTCATTATTTTGTTCGAAAAACACAAAGAAATAAGCAGTTTCTATGATTGTACAGGAACTACTTATTTCTTTGTCGTTAAATCTAGTCGGAGACCCTTTGGGCGGTTTGACAACATCCGACATGGGTTGGCCACTAACCCATATGTCCACCAATCCGCATTGGGGCAAGCATGGTGGAGTATGCTCCAGGCCTTCCCCAGTTGTCGGGAGAGATCTGTGCCCAGCAGTGGGACATCAATAAGGGTTGAAGGCATTTAATGTAGCTATTTTTTTTTGTCCACTGCAGTGCTAATTTTCTTTCTCTCTTTTTCTCCACCCAAAGTTGGGAAAGAGAGAAAAGAAAAGATTGTTATCAGCAATAAGACATTTTAAATTTTTTTTATTCAGTGTACTTATAAAGTTTAATTTTAAGGTATTATAAATAAGTTATAAATTAATTATCACTTGATCTTCTGTTACTGAAACTTCAGAAGACCCACAATTGTGGCTGCGAGAGTTTTTCTACAATTATAAAATTAAATAATAATGATGTTTACTTACAGCAAACTAGCATTGTGCAGAATTTGGACAATCTCTCCGATGGCCCGAAGCTTTTCATCACTTACTTTCAGCCAGTAGTTGAAGGCTAAAGTAAGCTTGCCCCGAATCTGTTTGCCCGGTACTTGTTGAATGTATGTAAAAGGCATAAGTATTTTCTGAAAATTAAAGACATAGAAAATATTATATTGTCAATAAATCATCAAAGCGGGAAAATATTTTTTTTTTAGAAAAAATATTAAAATTGTTTTACACATATATTGTGTTTATTTAAATAGTAGAGAAAATAAGAAAAACCATTAAGAAATATACTACATGTATTTTATTTAAAAATTAATAAGAGTAAAAAATTTAATATTAACGAGTTATAGGATTTGTAAATAAATAGTAATATAGGTTGCGGCAAAATAAATCAATACTCTGTTGCAGTCAGGTTGCAGTACGTTACCTCATCATTATCTTTGTCGACGTTTTTCGTGAATATTTGAGACATTACTACAGCACTGCTTTTACTAATGTGGTATTTGTTTTAATAAGGAAATTCAGAAACGTGTTAAAGATTCAATTTTCGACTTCCAACTGATTCAGGACTAGTGCGGTCAACAGAATTTATCCAAATTCAGACTCGACTCGGCTCGCTCGTCTCATCTAACGTCTTACATACGTCACATTTGACACTATACTTTGACAAGTTCTGTAGGCTGTGCGATTGGGCCGGTATCTATGGGTTCGGTTCGGTGTCTTCCACCACAGGCTACTTAAAGCAGAGTACTTTATCTACTTGGTACATTAGGTATTATAATCTTGTGTCAGTCTCTCTGTCTGTAATTGTATGTCATGTCAATCCAATCAGTCAATGTCTGCTGAGTGCTGACTGTGTCATATGTGTTAAACTGTTTTGAGTGAGTTTAGGTTCAGTATTTTTGGATTTCTAATTAAATTCTTTTAAAAATTAAAATCGATGTATCAATGTAAATGTAGTTGGTATGGGATTTGGAAAAAAATAACACCGCTTTGTTTACTGTTTTATTATGTCCGCCCGTAACTATTTGTCGGCTAGAGAGAAAAATTTAAGTAAACTTATCGATTGCTTACCGCACATAAATCACCAAAAGTTTAGTTACCGAGCTGGGCAAGAGCTGCCTCCCCTGTCTGCGAATACTGGGAATTTAGTTAACAGAAACGTTTCCCTCCCATATTCAATAGAATCATTTGGTACAGACAGCTTTGAAAGGACCGGTACTCCGTTTTCAGATTTTTTGTCGGAGAGTGAAACAGGTTAATTAATTTATTTTCTATGTTTAAAGTGTTTAAACGTTCCCTTCTGTTGAAAATACCTATAATATGTATTGAGGCTTTTTCATGTAATTACTTAAGGGCTTTGTTAAGTCGACCTTGGTTTTCTTGTTTTAATATTATGCGTTTAGAGACTAAAAATAAGCAAACAAATCGATTAAGTAATAATGACATTTAAAGCTTTATACCTAGTGAAACATAAAATTTGTTCAAATAAAATTAATGCGACTGGTTTTGTAAATTTCACAGATTAATTAACAAAAAGACAAAATACAAGTAAGGAGTAATAAGAAAATGATATACTCCTATTTTCAGAAACACCAGATTTCCACAGCGAAGAAAGTGACAGTAGTGCAGGATCAGCCCTCCGCAGGAACACAGCAGAAGCCTCTAAGACATTGATAGCTGAGTGGGAGAGAATAGAAAGAACCTTGTATGAGGAAGATGGAGACAAGTGCACCAGACCACACATTGTTGAAGAGTGTAAACAGTGGAGGCAGCTACATCCACAGCTCAGGTGATTAAGATTCATACCAACCATTTTTAGCAAAGTATTGTGTATGTTTGATTTTAGGATGACAAATGGTTAATCAAAAAAAATTGTCTTCGTTTAGTGCAACTTCCGTTTGCCTTCAACCTTTTAATGTCCCACTGTTGGGCGCGGGTGTCTCCCCACAGCTGGGGATGGTCTAGAGCGTACTCCACCACGCTGCTTCAATGCAGATTGGTAGAGATACGGTCAGTGGCCAACCTGTGTAAGATGTTATCAAATCGTCTATTGTGCCTCCAACTAGGTATAACAACTGTTATCTATCAATAATGGAAACCAACAGCTTAACGTGTCCTGCCAGCAGTAATTTTGTATATTTACAGAGTTAGTAATGATAGTTTTATTAAAAGCCACCGTCCTTAAAATTTGTTTAATTAGAGCATTTTCATAAATTCCCATACAATATATTGAATATACATATATTATTATGTTATATTTTTTCAGAGTTGTTGGTAAAGCAATATCTTTGCCAGAAAGAAGGCCAGGATATAGACAAGTGGACCATGACGAGATTATTGCCATGCACTACAGTGATTACGAAGAATTTAGTGAAAGTGAAGAGCGCTTGTCACAGAGCAGCACCGACGTCACACCACAAAACTCTCCAAGAGTCTCAGCTGAGAATTTACTGGAACCGAGACTTACGCGAGAGAAGGTATCATTTTGTACAAAAAACCTTGAAGAGCACTACTTGCCTGACACGTTTTGCTCGCTCCTGCAGATCACGCCGATACATATCAGGAGTCCATCACATAGAAAGAGACAAAATCCTACCATACTGAGGTCTGAGATTGCGTCCTCACGGTGGATGCGAAGTTCCAGACCGGAATCGTCTGTCCACTGCGATAGGAATAGTGCAAAGTCTTTTGTCTCTCTCGACACGAGAAATTACGGTAACCTAGCTTTAAGTGCTTCGGACAATAGTAAGTTAAAGAGCGGACGAGTATTAACTGCTCGTCATAGGGAATTAGCCAGGCTAGAGCCCTTATACACCCCAGATTTACCTCCAAATGATTCTAACAAAGTATCAAATAGTTTGCTACCTCACTATAATGTTAGGAAAGTGTCTCTACCTCCATTGTTATTGGAAGAAGAGAAAAGAAAAGCGTCCACAGTCGGTTCAGCAAAAAAACACAGCACAAGAAGTAGGAGAAATTGTAAAAGCTATAATTTAGACAGAGTGAGGTACAATTAAGATTCTGATCTAAATTAATTTGTCCATGAATTGTTATTCGCTATAGTCTGTTATTTTATTTAGTGAGTATGTTTTTTTGGTCTATGATTACCCAAAAACTCTTAACAATATATTTAAAACAGAAATTATTTCTATTGATGGAACTGTAATGTGGCCCTTTTTTCTCCATGCTATGTTATTGTTATCTTGTCTTTTAATTAAATATATATTATTTTCATACAAAAATCTCAATAATATACACATTGTATTAAATAAATGATGAAGTAATTGTACTAAATCTACATAAGTGGTTCTCATATGTGATAAAGTTATTATTTAGTTTATTTTAAATGTATTTTCTGCATTTTTAATTGAGTATTATGTCTGTACTATAAATTCAGTGTCCCTAAGGCAACGTTATACTAAATAACTACTATTGAATTGAACTGTACTTATTAATGTTCAGTTTTCTTATGTAATGTTCTCGAAATTTTAGTTCTTCTAGTTGTATTTAAGTCCCTTGTCTAGTCGCCTTTTAAAAGTTTAATTGTATTTATTTTAATTTATTTCAAAAAATATTTATAATAGTAATAAGACTTTTGTTAAACATAATATTGTAGGCCAATGCTATGCAAAATAAATATATTTTACTGTAAAAAAGTTTAATCTTATTATTTTGGCAATACATATATTTTCCAACTACTTAACCATAACTATATAGAAAGGATATTTAGGAGTTGTCAGTAAAACATACATTTTCAAATACAAATACAGAATTTATTTTGATATTTACATTATTTGCATTTTATTAACAATCAACATCAACAATATTAAATAATTTGTTATTGTGGTGTGATACATTTCGAACAGTCGGGTAATATTACATTTCCCGCGTTGTGCAGTCATTTTGCTTTTCATAAATAGCAACATTGCCGCGTAGAATGTCAGTTTTTTGGTACAGTTTTAAAATTTATTTCTGAATAATTGCCTATTAACATTTCACTGGTAGTGTTGCTATATATAGGGTCCTAGGCTAATGTAATATTACGTAATAACGGTAACACCCGAAAATCAATTCGCTAATCGACTTTTGGGTGCACTGTATAATCGATAATGGGCAATGTGAGTTTGTACGCGTTTATTCATTTGGCATCTCGTTGTTGCGGTGAGTGTGAGAGAAATAGAAATATTAGCTGGTGCGTTTATGGCGTGTGTCAGTGTTACCACGTACAAACTCACTGTACTCTTCATAAGCGTTTCGTTTGTGTAGCCAACCTTAAATATGGTAGTTCAACCTGGTAATGGTTATCTAGAAGCGATGAAACTTGGGGTTATATGAGAAATTTGAGCAATTGCGAAGAAAGCTGTGAGCTTGAATATCTGGGTTGCCACTTGAAATTATTTGCTATGTTAAATAAGGGAGTATTTTATTAAATGCTTAATAATTTCAAAAGCTTACGAGTTCTAATGTCTATATAAATTCATGTTAAATAAATGTATAATTTAAAGTAGGTTAGTATAGATCTGAATATCCATACGAATATCGATGGGTATGGATGGATGTAATGATTTTGGTATTAGTTATATTTAAAATGGCAACCCCCGACTTTAATGGTATAATTAGCGCCAAAATGGCTGAGTAGCGGTATCAGTTTTGGCTTGGCACTGGCAGCCTCATCTCGAAGGATGTAAGTTAATGACATTAAAAAGATCTTAAATTCTAAAATTTATAAGTAGTCAAAAGGTAGGTTTAATGGTGTTTATATGTATAGGTAGGTAATTGTATGTCAATGAACATGGAGAGTCGTGGACAGTCTTGCCAGTGCCAGATCGGAACGAAAAGGTTACCTATGCAGCATCGAACAGTCGCTGCATCGGAGCGATCTCTTACTATTTTTAATATTTCATTTACACAATATAAATTTAAATTGTTAATAATTATCTCACAGCCATCATTATATATTGATTCTACTTTAATAAAGAGAGGACTATGTGTGTAACAACACGACAAGATGGCATACAGCTTACAAAAAGGTTCTAGCGAATATTCGTATCATAGAGCGTTCAAGATTTTTTATATATAAGTACGTATATATATCATACATAAAAAATTCACCATTCTGTTCTAAAAACGTTAACAACCTCAAGCTATTAGCAATAGTCAACAATGTTGTTAATACTAGGATTGATTGCACACAGAATATGAAACACTACCTAGTTTACGAATAGGCATTAGTGATGTACAATTTCGACTTAATACGATCGAAGAGATTGCGTGAGAAATACAATACAATACAATACATCGTCCAATCAAAGTCGATAATTCAGGAACTAACCCACCACCTCTGAATAAAAGCAATGAAACTCTGTACCCCGTGAACCTATATAAATACTTAAATGAATTACAACTAAAGTTGTGCGTGTGCACGTATTACCAAAGCATAGTGTAATAAAGATTCGTAAAATGACAATTAAACCGCACTTAATATTTAATATATGAATAAACGAAATAATTATAGTCGTTTCGGTACTTGGCGCGGCTCAGTCGATTCACGCTCGCGTCCATTTTATAATTTACTAAATCGCATTAAATGTATAACAAACAGTCCAAAATCAGGGCCTGGTATATTATGACCTGTAAGCGAAGTTCATAAGTAACTGGTGCATCGTAAACCTGACCCTGAATAGCACATGTAAGCCTTACAAGTACCCTTATCAACGCTTACACCTTGACTCGATACATACACATTGCATAAACAACTTTATAATAACATTAGACCTCAAGCAAACACACTCAGAAGAACTCAGCTATATTCTCTCTCGTTAAGGCGATTATACAAATTTAGACACTATTTAAATTGCACACTGACCCACCTCTATAAACTTTTAATTGCGATAAATATTTGTAATGCTGTATAAAAATATTAAAGGAAAAATCGTCATTTTAGTATTAACCTTAGATAATAACATTCATAATTAATTCAAAGTTACCTATTAGCGTGTATTTTACATTTTTACAATGAGACGTCCGAACTATATACCTAGCTAGCATACAGTGACATGAAGCCTAATTCACAACAAACTACACACGACAGTATTGAATATAAACTTTTAAAGCGGCCGTAGAAGGCTTTCTATTTTTAAGGAGAGGTTTGAAAATTTTCTTATGTAACATACAAAATACGTTCCACTATATACAACTAGCAATTGAATCGATCTCTATCGTAGTTGACTTTGGTACTTTGTTAGGTACCTATTGGCTTCTATGGGCTCCAGTGGCATGCATGGTTCACTACCAATAACATTTAATTAACATTAATACCGTAATCTGTAGGCACATTCTTGGCTTCCTCCAAGCAAGCTTAAGTGTAAGCTCAGCTTCACCAATGAAGTGCCTTTAGAAATACTCGATACATAGATAATTTTGGACAGACCGATTACCTCAATTGTAAAATATTATCTATAGTGCACAACCATTTCCTCGTCCGTTGCAGAACTTGCAGATCATTTGCTGTATTCTATTTAGTATCACACTACACACAGTAACATTCACTCTTTGCATTTTAAAATTATGTAGATAAGTTAGTATTTGCTTATTATTTTGTTTGAAATTACAAGCCATTTTCGGCAAGATGCCAGTTTTATATTTAATCTGTCTCGCCCATTTTTGTTGTTGAAAATAATTAGCTCTGTGTCCCAACAGAACTGTTCCAAGTGGGTATTTCCAGCAGATGTGACGTAAAGGGCATTATGATACGAGTATCTAAACATCTAGGTCACTTGAAATATTTGGATTTTTATAACTATGTAAGTACATAACTTATCTATTCATTTAATATTGCAGTTCTACAAGGCTTGATTTCGATATGTTGTGCGCCACTTCCCGTCACATCACTGGATCTCTTGTGTTGAGTAAGTAAGTTACGTTAAACATTTTTTCTCGTATTTCGTTTAAATCCATGTTTGATCATGTCCACGGGATTCCCCTGAGCCTCAAAGTATTTTGTACTTCGTTTTCATGTGGGTATCATTGTTTATGGTCTACGCAACATTACAAAAATATGGCAGTATGTTTGAATTCAATTCCGTTACAAACTAATTCTGTAATATTTTGACATTGGACCAAAGTACAAAGTTTAATACACACACTTCTGACAACAATATACCCACATGTTATTAACCTACTTGTAATAAAGGCCGGTTTTGCCTATACTATTTGACGATCAATGATTCTAATGATATGACAGGCTATATACAGGATGTTTGATGAACGATAATGTTTGATAAACGATAATAGCATACGTTGGCGGGCTTAAACATTTTAAACACTATCAGTTATTTGAGGTATTTTTAATAATTAATATGCTATAAACAATGGTTTAATGCGTCTTCGTGACGCCCTCACCTTATTCCGGAGTCGTGATCTACGTTATGCATTTATTTATACATAATCTTCATCAAACATCTTGTAGCTTCGATGTCGTAAATAAATATTGCATTAGGTACGTTCGTATCGCTAGATGGCGGTTCATAAGAATTACTCTATATTAATTGTGAGGCGAATGTTTAGACTAATAACTAGTAAATTCTAAAAAAGGAACCTTAATTAACTGCTCTTTTATCCTCACGAATACTAATCGTCGAGATACAACGACATCGTCGCGGGCAGTCAATTAAAGTTGCACCTTATCTAAATACAATCAATTAACTATGAAGAATCCACAATCGTCAAAGCACCCGGAGTTAACTCTAAATACATCGCAGGCTTCAAAAGCCCTATTTTATAATAACAACGACGTTTTTCAAAATAATATCACACATTTACAGCAAAATACACTTTGCACTCAGCTCGTCTCGTAAACGTATAACCATTTCGCCCATTGGTTCTCAAACATTCACTCAATGGCATCTGTAGTAATTAAATAGGTAAATAATTGGTTTAAGTTCATTGTTTTTAATGTGCAGCGCCATATACACGTCCACTGTGACAATCCCCCGCCCACTGTAGGATACATGACAGAAAGAAATGTGAAAAAAAAAAACAAAAGAAAAAACGAAAATAATATTCAATATTTTATTAAAAAAGTGAACAAAAAACTAGAGTTTGTGTGAAAAGTAGAAAAGTTGATATTTCCTGTGCAAGATTGGATAGGTACGTAGCTAGGTAATTATTAATTAGCAACATAATCGTAATACTCACACAGAAAATATAATGGTGTTTTAAGTCTACGGTGTTTCTAACCAAATACCAAATACAATGAAAAATATACAAAACTAAAATTAAAGTGATTATGAGCAATATAACTGTTCCCATACTACCAAATTACCATGCTTAATAATGAAGTGTCATAATAGGTAAAACTTATAGCTACATGAATAGTGAATCCATTAAAAATAACCTTACATAAGACAAAAATGGCAATAAAATCACAAAATAACGTGGGGCGATCTGTGAAGTTTTTTTTTGCATTACTTCTACAGTCGACGAAATTTTAAATGCTTAAAACATTTCTATATTTAAGCGACCAAAAAACCTTAACTGAGTTAATAATATGATACTCTACAGAATAAGGAATGGACATTCTAAAAAACTTCAATATGCAATACCTTAATATAATTTTTATAGATCGTACTTTATTTAGGTCGTTATTCGGTCGTGCAATTAAAAGTTTAAAAGGTTCATTTGTTATTGAGCATAACTACTTACATAGTCCAAGTTCTTTCATTGAAAAAATAACTGGAATCGAAGTTTTATGCCTACCCTCATGTTAGGGAGTCCATGTGTGTAGTGTGCCTCAGGAAGGACGGGTTTACACAGAGTTACTCTTGAGCCCTTACAAGTTGGAACTAGAATTTGTCGACATTGCACATTCTAAATTGCTACCTACAATATTGAAACATCGAAAGCTTACTAATGTTCTATTTAACAAGGGACCATCCTGTGTACACCCGTCTTTCGGCTTGTAGAACGTCTTTAAACGTGTAGGTGTTCCAGGATATTGTCTATGGGCACGAGAACAAAATACAATAATAATGAAGTAAAAAAAGCCGGCGACAGGATTTTCTAGAATCGTCTAAGGGAGTGCAGGGTTAGGGCGAGTGAGGGGTGCAGAAGAGGGGGTGTGGGAAACAATCACAAACGCGAATCGAAAAAAAAAAGAAAAACTGAAACGGCCCAAAGAAATTTGGGTGCAAATTACGCGACCTGCTTGTTGCGAACGGGATGTAGGTACGATATAAAAAGAAAAACAGAATAGAAATAAATTAAAAAGGAAACAAACACAAAAAAATGGTTATATTTACCTGCTAATTATCATTTCAATTTTTAATTATATTAAAATAAAATAGAAAATGTATCACGTAGAAAATAAAGTAGAGAAAGAGAAATAAACAAAAGAAAAATATCCGTTCACAACAGTGGTCCGCGAAAACACAAACGTTAGGGAAACAACGCGCGGGTAGCGGGTAGCGGGTGACGGGTCGCGTGTGGCGGGTGACGGGTCGCATCCCACGCGTGGCGGGTGACGGGTCGGGCGGGAGTGGTGTCCGTGGCGTGCGGCGGGCCCCCCGCTACGGTCTAGATGTAGGAGTAGGGCCCGTCGGTGAGGGCGCTGCACAGCAATAGTCAGGACGCGTCGTCCTTGCCCCCGGCAGCGCCTGCGCGCCTGCTCGCGCGGTACTCCACGCCCGGGTCGAACTGCATTAGGACGAATACCTGCACACATATACATAACTATTTTAAAAAATATGCTTCACACTCTCAGCCCGACACTAGCATACCCAATACACAGACACCCACAACGGTAACAGAAATCTTAATTTCAAAAAAATCATTTAAATTTCTGCCTAAAACCCTTCCAAAGCGGACCGGTATGGTAACTACTACACTAAGATTTTCGGTTACCAATTGAAAAGTTCATAAAGGAATCGTATCACGAGGTCCAGCATCCTCCCCTTCCTGGAAAATACCTCTAGCTACATGCACAGCCCATGTCTATAAATTTAAGGTTCCATCCATCTATCCAACCTGTGGCCTTTGGAAGTTCACTGTTCGACATAGGTCATCCCTAAGTGATTCCACTCCGCCCGGTCCTGTGCCTTGTGGTTAAAGCGGTTTCCTGCTATCCTCCTCAGGTCATCAGGTCTTTTTGCCGAGGAGCATAGGCAGGAGAGGCATTAAAGGTTACAGCAGTTCATTCACCTGATCTGTAGGCAGCAAACAGAAGTCATCTGGCGGGTTGGTGATGACGTATCGTTTGCTGCTCGCGTCGCACGATGACGACGTGTCTCTGAACCGATAGAGCCCGATGCACAGCATCCCGTACGTTCTTAATGCGGCTACGAACAAATCGCCGTACTTCCCCGCTTCGCCGAACTGCGCTAGCGGCCCGTCGTACAGCGATATCTGGCCCACTCTACACCGGTCTCTGTAGGACAAGTTTTTGATGGTTCAATGAAGAAAGAAGCTTTACATATTACATTTAGCTATACGCGTAATCAGTGGCGTAGCGTGGGCTTTCGCTGCCTGGTTCGAACTGTTTTTTGCCGCCCCTATTGCAACCTTTCTTTATTTATTGTAAAATATTGCCACCCCTAAAAATATATAATTACATTACATTACGTGCGCGTGGTTTTTGTTTTTCAAACGTGTGTGTACCCACTGTTGTGAAAACAAAAATTGACAACATATTGTGTGTGTGTCAAACATAAAAGTTTCTATAAAACTGGGTATCTACCAAGAGAAAAATTGATATCTTTTGTGTTAACAACAAATGTTGGCAACCCAATAGCATTTATGGAGCAAGAAGCGTAGATTAAGTGGAGTGTCTGTTACCTATTGGCCAAGCTTTCTGGCGTGGAGTACCCGCCTCGGAGTCCCGCTCCTTCGGCCAGGATCAGCTCCAGCTCGGGCGTGGCGCCGCCAGTTATCAGCGACCGGATCAACGTTAACGCGTTTTGGTTGAAATACGTCTGTGAAAGAAGCACCTCATTAGTTTATTTTAATATCTTTTATTAAGTGATGAATTTTAAATTTTGACTTGACTTTTGAATCACTTATTTGCAAGCACACTGTTGTCGCTATAAGTGTATCTACCTCATCATAATCACTCCCACTGCCATCCATCGTGTCGTGAAATCCACTTGTCTGATTGTTCTGAAGCTAATATGATTAAACCCCTTCTTGCCTTCTCCTTGTCCCCTATGCTTATGAGCTGGGCTATTATGAGAAGTCAATTAGGTACTCACGGTGGACATTAGCGAGTCGAGCACGCTGACAGCGAAGGCTGTTCCGCAGGCGAAAGGCTGCGTCAGGTACAGTTCCGTATCGGGGTCGTCGTCATCGTCCTGGTCCAGAAACTGCACGTTACTGTCGTTCACCAGTTCTGGAACAACAGCCAAAAGGTTAATATGTAGATAGATGATAAATATTATGAAAGTAAACAAAAGGATGAAGAAATTGGAACTTTGGGATTCTGTGTGCACTCCATTATATACCTAATTATCATTTGCTGTTTAGTAAAAGAAAGCAATATGAATTATCTTAACGTGTGGCTACATGCTGTAAAATTCAAGGGATGTTCGGTGAAGGGATCCTGGACTCCTCCTACTGCGCCGAGGCAGGCCACGGCGAGGGGTTTTCAAGTTTTAGTACAGTAAGAATCCCACAAAACCTGGAGCCACTCCCATGGGTGCGAAGGTTTCCTCACATTACAAAACAAAGCAATAGCTATCTCTGCCCTTTAAGGAACAAGATATACCAACCTGTAATCATAGGCACGTTGGCTCCGTAGACGGACCCTCGTCTCTGCAGCAGCACAGGCGCGGGCGGCTGTCCGGCCGGCGCGGGCGCAGTGCTCGTCCCGTTCGTCACGCCTGCGCTCAACACGCCTATCGTGTCGTCGAACGTCATAGCTTTGATGTTCAACGAAGCCAGAATAGCTTCCTTGTCTGCCAGAGTCGGGTCATCATTAGATGGCACCTTCGCTGACAGGATGCAGCACATATCACATAAGTTCACATTCACTGCACGCAAGTCGGCCCGGCTTAGCGGTGAACCCTGGGAACGAGAGGACAGATAAATGGCTATTCTGAAAATGAGTTTCATTTGTAACAAAACTCGCGATGTCTTAAATATAAAACTCAGGATGTCTTAAATATAAAGTCAAGATGTCTTAAAGATAAAACTCAGGATGTCTTAAATATACGTATATTGGTTAATGTTACCCTAATAATCATTGATTAATTAAATTTTTCAGTCTGACGTAGATAATTATGTAGGTGCCTATATTTTGTAGTAACGTAGCGCGTAGGTATGTCTATATAATAAGTACTTACATTCAACACAGAAATCTTAGGTAGATTCTGAAGCATTTTCCACTCTCTCCTTATGTATTCGACGCTGCCCACGATGACGACGTGTTTGAGCTCGTGGTAGTGGAAATTGGACGCCCGTAGTGGCATCACCAAGTTCCTGAGGCCTATTAGCGGAGAATCGGGATCCGCGAATAAGCACACGACTACGTGACCGTTTAGTACTGTCATTGCCGCTTGGTTCCGGTCCTAGAAACATTTTTATGTCTTCGAATACCAGATCTTACAAGACTCAGTTATTTAAAAAGGAAGTATAAGGTTACGCATCATTAACCATAATTACCATTATTTATTTAATTTTTTACTGTTCCCTTTTACCATAACAATATTCGTTGTATAAAAGCATTTAAAAAATACTTTACCGTTCAATGGATAGCTCATGAAAAAAAGGAATATATAACGTGATTTCATTTGTTTAGGGTTGGTTTGTGTAGATTGTTTAGGGTTAATAATAATTAGATGAGTCTATAAAACAGTTTTATTAAATACTAGGTACACGATTAATTTAGTACAACAGTTTAATTACATAGGTTTAAGTACATTTTGTTATTCTTTTTGAACTTAAATGAATATATTTTGGACTTACTAATAT
>DWQK01002137.1:0-13798 GCA_018231225.1 Noctuana stator
AATGCATACATTTTTCCGCGCAGCTACCGCAGAAGGCTTATGAATATTTAAACGTTGAACTCATTAAAATTAAATACTTAATTACTTTTTCCGTTAAAACTGTTGTCAGTACACTAAACAAACAATTTAGTTTTATGTACGAGTATTCTGCTCCCTACACCCAGAGGCGGCTTTTGGGGGTGGCGAGTGGGGCAACCGCCCAGGGCGTTGCGCGTCGCTCTAGCATGGGCCTCGCGCTATCGTTCGAATTTTTTTGATTGTTTATAAAATAATAGAAAGATTCGTTATAACTTGTATTTCTTTCTATTTGTATTATTTTAAATTAAAAAGTAAATCTTTTAGATATTTATTGGACATTGTGCCTTAAATGCCTTAATGTTCAACAAAACTAATTTGTAGTCTATATGCTGAAAGTCTATAAGTAATGTATGTATTTGCTACAAACCGCCCCGGGCCTCGCAACGCCTAAAACCGCCTCTGCATACCTACCACCCATACGTCAAACGAAATATAAAACTATTTTCGTGTCAACAGAATTAAAACCAGGATACGACGTAGCTAGTAGCGAAAGCAAAAATCCTTCGCTACAATCCTTACCTACTGTCGTCCTTTCATTACGTTCCATCAAAAATATCGAATTATCGTTCAACCCTTAGCGGGCGAGGCGAGGGTGACGCGGGGAGAGGGAGGGGGCGGAGAGACCTTGAGGGGGAATCAGCTGTTGTGTTGTCGAGGGGATGACAAGTGGAATGAAAGGAATCCTTCCTCTACCTACGAGTGGGCTAGGTTCAATGTATTATATTTTATTTAGGTTGGATCGTGATAGTATGTTTGTGCAGATGTTATTTTTTCTTTATTTTGATACTACTTTTATTCATTTCATTCACTTGTCTGGTGTGGTGGACTATGGATCGAATCACGGTTTCTCTAAGTGGGTTACGCGTACCACCGAACGCCATTGAGTCATCTTTACCTCCATTTCTCACACCCTTACGGGGATAGAATTTCGGAAAGTCCTTTCTTATCAGATGCCTAGTTCATACAAAGAACCCTCGAAGTTCCAGGTATCTACGATCAACGGTTTACGCTGTGCGTTGATCCGTCACTCAGTCATCCAGGACAAAACATTTTATAGGTATAGTTAAAAGAAGATTGTACAAGCACAAGACATACATAACTATCTTGATCTCATCAATCGAGAGAATAGTTAAAAAACTCAGCAAATACGTGAGGGAGCCAAGTTTAGCTTACTTGTGCAATTAATTTTGCAACACCGACTGCGCCTGCCTACAGTGCTTAGGTATAAAATTTTATTCAGCTGTGCCGGTTTTATAGCACTCTATTTGGCACAGGTAGCTTGTAGGTACTCAATTCTCTAAGTACTGGTGCTAAACCTAAATATTTGCAATCGAAAATATAACTACGAAACTGATTCATATTCAAATATCAAACCTCAAAAATGACAGCATCCTTTACATAGTGTACTGATAAATGAACAGTAAATTCCTACGATTAGATAGGTATTGAAAATGTATGCCTAAAACATTACATACCTACATAATAATAAGTAAACGTAAAATCGAAACGCGTTTTCTACTCATAAACAGCTGAGTTGAACAATACGCGAGCTGTTTGTACTTCGTCGTACGTAAACAAGAGTACTTGAAGTACTTCGCACGTAAACATAGTCGCTAGTTTAACGAAATTAACGAACGTCTTTTGATAACAGATAAATAAGATCGTTGCTTGATAAAATTACGCACGCGGCGTTGCCAGCTCGAGGTGTCGCGCGACGTTGCCGCGCCGCCGCCGCCATTTGCAATTCAGAGCGCCAGGCGGTTACGCCACACGCTCACTCAAAATAAAAACATTGTTTTTATTATTATTTTAGTTACTAACTAGTACGGCGCCCGCCACTTTGTCTGCGATGGTGTTTTGTTGTTCCTTAGGTCATTGGATGTAATTATTACGAACGTGCCTAGATAACAAATTGGTTGAAGTACCTACCAACCTATTGTACCTGACTACCTGAGTAGGTATTGATTATTCTTCAGTGTTTAGATAGATATCTTAGCTACATACCTAGCTCCAACCTTGAGTTACTGTTGTCTACTTAGAATTGGAATTGACGTCTATTTATAACGTGAGTAGTTACGAGAATATGTGTTATTTCTTAATGCTAATAATAATATTAATTGCACATTATTTTGTAATACAATTTGCATAAAAAGAAGTTAAAGTTTACTGTCGCCTATCTCTGCCCCATTACTTTACAGGTCTTCTTACAAATATGAGGAGGATTTAGGCCATAGTCCACCTAGCTGGCAAAATGCGGGATGGCGGACTTACATGCCTTACAAAAACTTTGTGGAAAACTAAGAAAATGTTTTGTTACGATTTATTTGTTAGGGTTTACGCTGACTAATTACGTCAGGGTTAGAACCGGCGACCGATTTTTCTGTTCGCAAGTTAAAAAATATCAGTTTTTGAAAAATAATGTGCAAATAAATGATTTTGATTTTGAATAATTTCTCTGTAAAATTTGAAACGGGTGTATGAAAAAGAAAAGTTTGGGATCCACTGTTCTAAAGGGTTGTAGCGGTGGTACTATCAAAAAATTAATGCTCACAAAATAAACTCCTAACCTATTTCTACGCCTAGGTCAAATAAAGACTACCTAAGTTAGTATTCCTAACTATTTCAGTAGGTTCGTACATACATTACTTGCTACGTAAATATGAAACTTTAATACGAGAGCGCTCTATTTGAATAGTTTGTATGGCAGGTAAGCTTTCACGCTAACCTCGTTCGCAGTTTCTTTACGAATATGACGTGTAATAAGTATACCTGTGCAATTATTTGCAAGTTGTTGCAAATAGGTACATAATATTTTTTAAAAAGTGCCTCTTTTTGTTTATTATCTATGGTTTAAATCATACCTATTACTCATTGGCAATACCGTCTATTGCCATAAGGGTTTACGGGGCCCGTGCCCAGGGCCCTTATCCTCACAGGGGCCCCGAAAGGCAATTCTGTTTTCCATTTTAGGTACGACCATAAAATAAATAATATCCAAATAAAGCTAGTATGCTAGTACACAAAATATATATAACTCTTTCTTTATTTTCAAAAGGGACCCAATTTTCGTGTTTTTAAGGGCCCCGGTATGGCTTAAGAAGGCGTTGCTCTTTGATATACCAAAATGAGAATAAAATGTGTTTTATATTATCTCCAAATGATGGTTTTGGTTTTTACATAATGCTTTCATAATTTTTTACACGTTGGGCGCACAGCCTTGCGTGATCATCGTATCGTAACATTCGTAACTTACCAAGTTAGGCAATATTCGGTTCGGTCGAAAGTTAGATGAGTTGGATACGATAGTCTATTTATTGGGATATTGCACGCTTTAAAACTCACGTTATCGATAAGGTTGATAGTACAAATCGACGCAAAATCGACGCGATACGATAACAGCACCACATTTGACCTTGAAACAATGAATTCTTTGTATGATTCGTTTAAAGGTATACATTTGGCAGAGGTTCGCAAATTGCGGCCCGTGGGCCTCACGGGGACATCGGCTCGTCTCTGAAAAAAAGTCTCTCAATTGACTAATGAAACTATGTCATAACGTGTATTTTAAAGGAGTTACGTGAGGCCTTTTACGCCGGCTTTGTTCTCCCGGCCTACTTTAACCAAAAGGGCGCCTAAAGCCGATGTACCGTCTCATTTGACGTTCATTCACTGTATACGTGTACCTTATGATGCATAAAAAATTTTGCCTTTGATTTTGACTATTGGTCATACTAAATGTATGAAGCAAGTCACATTCTGACAGCTCAATAAAAGTATCTCATTTGACTCGCTTGTCAAAGACGCCGTTATAAATACAATTTTATCTGTATCCGTGACCCTGAATGTGGGGAAAAACGAAACAAAACGCGTGGGCACACCGCGACATCCTCTTTAGCGGCGACGGCGACATGCCGGTGCATGCACGGTCCCGGTACCGGTATGCACGGATCAAATACCTCGGCTTGTGTTACATGGATCACCTATACACACCAGTGCTGGTCGTGAGTCGCATTGTTAGCGAGTAACGACGTGCTTATTGCGGCAAGGAAATGACAGGAGTGTGCGCTTTTATTAACGATAAAATATTAAAAAAATATCAAAAATAAAAATAAAACCAAAAAATTAATAAGAAATCAACGGTCGTGATCGCGAAATATACGTTTTTAAGATTTATTTTTGCCCCTTCAATAATTTATTGTTTTATTTATTTTTATATTAATTAATTATTTTGAGTATATTAAGGTTAATATACATTTAATATTTAATCGATAAAATGGTGTGAAATTAATGAACCCATCAAGTAAAAATTGTTACAAAAATTATATCTAACTAAATATAATTTCAACATGTACATCAAAACTAATATTAGAAAAAGAACCAGTAAATCTAAACGAAAACCATTAGTGAACTATCGCGTGTCGTTCAATCACTTTTAGTGTAACAAATCGTCACAAGAGACCGGTATATTCGAGGTAAAAAGATGCGAATCCCATGTGTTGGCCGCGTGGTGAAAGGCTCTGGAACATCTGACTCATAACTTGATAACAGGAAAACAGAAGCTGACTCGTTAAGTAAGAAAAAATATGTTATTGAAGTTACCTTAACATTAGATTATTACCTTAATCTGCCTTTTTGTGCGCGCATACATTAACTTCTGTGCACAAAGAGAGATTCCTACAGAGTTCCCTACTGCTATATAGCGTGCTAGAAAAGTGCCTTGAAAAGTCTTCTTAACTGACCTCAAAACAAAAGAGGAGGCTCTCAATTCGACTGTATTTTTTCTTTTTTTATATTTATTATGTTTGTTACCTCGTAACTTTTGACTGGATAAACCGACCGGGATGATTCTTTTTTATGTGAAAGCTGTTGTTTCCCGTTTGGTCCCATTTCAATTTGATCCAGTTCTTACAACGACATCCATTATAAAACCACATAAGTCTTTCCACAATTTTGAAGTCGTTCGTTTTCGTAACGCGAGTTACAATTAATTATCTACAAAATGAATAAAATTGGAGTGTCTGTTTGTAATAATTAAAATAACCGCTTTGTACTAAATGCCGATTTATGTAGGTATACACGGTACATATACCAAAATAACATTTTTTACAATTTTTGTCCGTCTGTTTGTTCCGGCTAATCTCTTAAAAGGCTGGACCGATTCTGAGGGGTCTTTCTCTGGCAAATAGCTGATGTAATAAGGAATAACTGAGGCTAATTTTATTTTAGAAAATGTTATTACGTTAAGTTTTTTGTCGCGGGTGAAACCGCGGGGCACAGCTAGTATCAAATACGAATCTTTACTTGTGAATACTACTTACTAACGCTACTTATGCAATGTAGCACGCAAAAACATTATAAAAATAAATAGACTTGGAGGGTGACATTATCATAAACTCTAAACTGCTTAGTCCAGAAATTTCCTCAGAGACGCGTCGAATTTCTAGCCGCGAATTTGCAGCCTCAAAGGAACCAAATATTTCGAGTCCGGAGTTAAAATTTTAAAATAAGCTAGCGAGTGTCTGCTCACTGAAATACCAACGAAATTTTAAAGGGAAAAATGTTTTCATTTCTTTTAGCTCACCGTTTGCGTGTACGTACTGTACGATGGACGCACATTTATGAGTTTGCGACCCAGAATTTGCTGGAAATCTCATGTAACAATATTATACGAAAAATGAGTATATATACTACTAGTTTATGCTCGCGACTTTGACTGCTTGGACTTCAAAATCGAGTCTTAAGAGAAATAAAAAATAAAAAAAGAAAGAAAAGTAGCCTATATTCATCCCAAGACCCTTAAGTATTTCTATATGAAATTGCATCACAATCGTTTCAGCGGTTTGTTCATGATGACGTCACACAAGACATCGTCACGACAGACAAAAAGACATACACAGAGTTACTTTCCCATTTATAATATTAGTATGGATTAAAAAAAGCTTAACAAACCATTTCTCAATCACACGTTACTTAGTAACTTTGTAATATACGAAGCCTATAAATAACTTTACTATGTATAGTATATAACTTATAATATATGTATACTATTATACCTTATCCGGTTACAGAGCGGATCTTCCCGTATTACGACCCGGATTTTCGCCCGGATGAATAAATCCTAGCAACCGTACGGAACCCTTGTGCGCATGTCACGCTCACTATTCATTGATTTTCATCTGCTACGTACTTTTAATGGGCACTTTTTTTCATCCCCTAATGGATATGATTCGCATATTTAGGGCGGTTTTTAAGTTCGTTGATTGTAGTACATAGCAAGCAAATACCGATTTCTCCATCGAAAGAATGAAACCAGATTTTTTAAACACTCGAATATACTTTTCATAACTATTATATCAATTGTGAAATCACAATTGATTACAATAAAAAAATGCAGAGGAATTTAGAATCTTCTCCTTTCTAAAAGGTTGTCGAAAACCTAGTAATAATTTGAAAATTAATTGTACTATCATGTCTTAGTGATTAGGGAAATCGTATCTACTTTTGTTTAATGATATGAAGTAGCAGACAAGCATGCAGGCCACCTGGTGTTAAGTGGTCGCTGGCGCCCATGGACATCTACATCCAAACCAAGCATGCAGGCCACCTGGTGTTAAGTGTTCGCTGGCGCCCATGGACATCTACATCCAACCTCAAGCAGGCTCGTGTCCTGCCCGAGGTCGCATGTAGTTGCTCTGATCGCCTCATGTAAGTGCGGCCGGCGACTGCACATTTCTACCGAAACAAATGAATTGCTTTATTTGCTTCACGGTGCAGCGGTGGTAGGTACTTCCCCGGTCGAACCATACAAGTTTTACTACTTACTCAACGCTATACTCATTTAACATAAAAAAAATTGTTTTCAGTGTTGTCTGGTGTAAACATACCGCCCTCCATACTGTACTCACAGTAACTATACTTATAAGTACAGAATAATCTATACTCTACTAAGATGTCTTCGTATGTAGCACCACATACCACACCCAGAGACACTCGCTACCCCATTTAATTAGGGTTGTGCTATATTTAATTTACAGATTATTCATTATTGTGAGTTTTGTAAAACTTAACACAAGTAACAAAATGTTTTCTCCGTCCCGTCTTTAAAACCTTTAAGTTCAGATAAAACATGTTTTTTTCCTAACTTTCAAAGATTTTTGAAAGTCAAAGTTAACTTAAGAAAGTAAAGTTAACTTAACAAAGTTAAGGTAACATTCAAACCATACATAAGTCTTAAATTTAAGTATGTCCGCGACAACTTTGAAGTTGTTTTTTTTCGTAACGCGAGTTACAATTATTTGAAGCCGGTTGAAAAGAAATTATCAACTTATTTCTCATTCCGTTCATGGCAACCCTGCCTCTTGCAAAGTTTCAAGTAGCCCGCCCGCCGGACGTATTCCCTTTCACGTAACCAACTCCACGACCGTATAACTACACATATCGAAGTACATTACATACAAGTACACGCTTGGTTGCTTATATGTTGGGTGGTAAATATATACTTAGGTACGTACGTACGTACGTACGTAGAAGCGAGCTGCGCCTTGCTGGCAGTAGATCGCAAGCGATCTCACTGTTAAGCAACGTCGGGCGCGGCCGGTACTTGGATGGGTGACCGCTAGTAGCAAATGTCATGCGCGCTTCCGTACTTCAGAGGGCACGTTAAGCCGTAGGTCCCGGTTGTTATCGATATAGATTAACACTCGTTACACCTAGTCGTAGGCCCTTTGGGCGGTTTGACCCATCCGACCCGTCCGACCCATCCCATCCCACCCGTATCTCCACCAATCCGTATTGGAGCAGCGTGATGGAGTATGCTCCAGGCCTCCGGCTGTAGGGAGAGACCCGTGCCTACCAGTGGGAGATAAAGTTGATGGCAAATATATACGTAGACTTAAATGATTTAGATCCCTTTTCATATACGGATAAAGGTTTGGACGTGACTAATCTCGATAATAATTTTTTTATAAATCATTTGTCTGAAATGCCGGCACAATATTGCCACGATTATCTTAGAGACCAAAAGGATTCAGGCTATTGTCCAGCACCCAGCAGTTTGACAATGACCCATAAAATAAGATAAGGAGGCCATGGTTCACGCAGGCCAAATGCGGGTCGGAGAATTTCACATGCCATTTGAAAACTGTATGGAGAACGAAGGGATATCTAGGTGACATTTTCCGTCACTGAACAGCAAAATAATACGCACGCAAATTAATATTAAGTTAGTGGGAAACAAATATGTCACGCGTGCAAGCATCGCTCCATTATCAGATAAAAGTGTATGGATACGATAAAACATATTACTTTACTACAAAGTGAGATTGATAACGCTGGTATGCTTAATAGCTTTATCGAAGCGACAACAGAATTTCTTTGTCTGATACGATGACAATAAATAGACAAAGGAAAGTTGTTTTGGCAGTAAAACAGAAAACTAATTAAGTAAGTTAAGTTACTTATATACCTACTAGTTGGTGCCCGCGACTTCGTCTGCGCAGGATAATTATTTCGAGCAATTCACACAATATCTTTATAAATTGTAGCCTATAATATGTGTTATTCTGAAGTATAAGCTATATTAATTGTAAAGTTTCATTGAAATCCATTCAGTAGTTTTTACCTGAAAGAGTAACAAACATCCATCCCTCCATCCATACTTACAAACTCCCTAAAAACTACATTCTAACGCCTTCAACCGCACGCGCCTAAGAGCTCAAAACACACACACGATAAGACCCACACGAAAGTTAGAAAATCTTAAACCGCTTGTGTCTTTGTTCTGTGGTCCCGGTCAAAGGTCCTGCTTCCATCCAATAATTTTTTGGTCCTTCGAGCCGGTAACCGATAAAGCCCAGTGTGCTCAAAGACTCTAGTATGGGATAAGGCGGCGTTGTTTTGCTCTATCGTGTAACAAACTTGCCATAACGAGATTGTTCCTTCAATTGCACACTTAATTTTATACATTTGTCTATATACATATATGCTTATATGCTCCAGGCCCTCCCCGATTGTGGGGAGAGACCCGTGCCCAGCACTGGGACGTAAAAGGCTTGAAGGCACATAAACCAACCATACAATTGCATTTCGTAGTTCACGCTCAGATGCTTTCTGGCAAATATCCATACATCCCTCGCGTCGAATTCAATATCTGAACGGTTCTTTGGCACGGAATCCGCTTAAACTACTTTTAGTGCTTTTTGGACATAGTTTTAAATTGTTATGTGGCAAATTGAAGCGCGCATAGCCCCGCTGGCAGTGTGGATCGCAAGTAATCGAACTGTTAAGCAACCACGGACGCGATCGGTACTCGGATTGGTGATCGCTAATGGAAAATTTTAAGCGCGCTTCCGAGTTTCGGAGGGCACGTTAAGCAGTCGGTCTCGACTGTTGTCGATAGATAGTAATCGTTAAACCTGGCTGATTTGACAACATCCAACAGGGGTTGGCCATTAACCGGTATCACCTCCAATATGCATTGGCCATAAAGAAGTGTTACGAATTTTTCTGCGAATCTCCATCAAAACTTAAAAATAAAATAGTCTTACTAATTTGAACATCAGTGCGACTAACTAAAGTAAATTTCTTAATTTCACATCAGATCGGAAGGAACTTATCCCATGGAAAAGTTATGAGTGAATTATGTCACAAGTTTCGTCTGCGTGATAAGGCGAAATCGAACGTTTTACTCGTAATAGATACCTACCTACGTAATACACGTATGAAACCTTAATAAACACTTATCGTTGTTACAAAGATAGTATTGGTAAACTATTAATAGCATGAAACGGCAAACAAATGGCAACGATTATTTATCACAAGCACGTAGGTATTTTTTCCGAATTCATTAAAACTACGACAACTACGTTGCTACTAATTGAATGAATGGTATTTTATTTACGGTTTAGGCAAACGGAGCGGCAACGTCGCATGGCGCTCGCAATGTTGGCACGAAGCGGCAACGTGGCGCCATCGTATCCGGGGCGGCAACGCCGCAACGGAGCGGCAACATCGCACTGATTCAGCACATTCGTAGTGATTACACAGGATTTTGTTATTATGACATGTGGAACCCGAAACCCTTCTAATGCAATATTGATTGATATTTTAAATTATTGAAATATGGTTGCAAGAAAGAAAAATATAAGTAAACTTAATACTATAGGTATTGCAACTTTGTAAACCGTTGCTAGTGCTAAAAATATGTATGAATATACAAAAGACTTGTAAAGACTTGTTAAGTAAAAGACTTTGTTAAACAAGAGTCGGGTACCTATAAGAGCAAAATGAATACGTTTATTTCATTTTTACAGTACATAGTAATAATAAATATAATAAATAATGACCAAAATAAAACCATAAATAATACATCAAAATGTCGACCTACCTACGTACCATTTCTACTGAACGAATTCTAATAAAACTTTGCATATACATTGAATTCCCGTGTGAAATACGGCACGATACTGGCTTTGACTGGGCCTGATGGTGTGAGGAGGTAATTAGCTGGACTTGTCAACCGTTTATGCCTAGCCATCGTTGGCCTTGGAGAACAGATATATACAGGTCACTATTGGTCGCAATGGCTCATGGGTGCTTGGCCATGTGGTATCATCAACCTTCCACAATCCCACTTATGGGCATGTGTCTCATCTTAAACGTCGTGCCACCGACTCGTTCCACCAGAGTTACTGGAAGGAGTTATCATACCTCGTCGTACCACCGAATTTCACATGCCTTTCGAGAAGTTAATGGAGAATTTTTGAGATGCAGCTTTTTGTCACAATTCCTTCACCGTTACAGCCCATTTAGATGTAATTGGTACGTGCCGCTGGTATTTAAACCCGATCGTCCAAAGAGGCCTAATTCTTAACCACAGGACCATCAGCGCTAACTAAGAACTACCTAAGGGCAGATAATAAGCTTGTGTTATACCTACGCTACCATTCGTATTGGGGTCACAGTTCGCAGTTCGCACTCGGCAACATGATCGATCCGTCGTCGTGCAGACACCTGTCAAGCACGAAATATTAGTAACGGATCGTATTTCGCCAACATATTTTCAACGCGAATTTACGAATGCAACGCTACTAGACTAAAATAAGCCTGCGACTCCGTCTGTAGTGTGCGGTGCTTGTTGCAGACTTGTCTGAAATAAATTTTCCTTCTCGACTATAATTAGTTAGAATAGTTAGTATTGTCATACTAAGCAGTACCTTCAGATACGGTTTCGCTGCGAGAAGCTATAACGACATAAACGGATTAAGAATTTTCGTTCAATAGTAATGAAATAACGGTAAAGAAATCTCACATCTGTATTTCATAGGATCTGTTTTTCCTGTGTTTTCACGTTCATACTTGGAAAATAGAACAACGGAATATCCAAGCAGCCCTGTAGAGTAGACTGTAGGATAAGTGGCAGCAAATAGGATAAGTTGAAAGAGAAATCTGCCGCGGCCGCAGTCGCGCCGGCTACCGACTACCGGCTCCGAGTCTCCGACAGTCCCCGCCGGCGTGTTGTCGGCGCCGCACGCACTGCTCCGTGTAAACTTACGCATTATAAACTGACCCACTGGCTCAACTTGTAACTTTGATATAGTCGTGAACGTCTTATTTTGTGACTTATTCTAATTTCGTGACATTAAAACTCAAAAGTTCAGTGCCTTCCTGACAGCGCAGTCGCGACTGCTGCATGTCATACGAAGAAAGGTGCGCTGAACGAAATAGGTACCTACTGTCTAGGGCTCCAGATTACTGTTACGTGAAAATAATAACTTTCGCAAATAACACGGACGCTACCAATCGCACGGGCGATGCGCGATTTGCGACATTACGAGTATATACCTAATATCCGTGACAATAACTCTCGCAAATTTAGACCATCACCAATTTACTACATAGATATTTTTTGTTGTTTCAAAAATATTACTCATCATTACAATATTTTATTAATATTATGTTTCATTTTACTTTGAAACCTCACCCTCACACATCACAACTGAAAAAAAGTATGAAATATATGAAACAAACCCAGTGATAACTATGACTAACATGAACATAGACACACTAATTGAACTGGTGCGCAACAAGTCCCAGCTGTGGGACCGCGGCAATCGTTTCCATGGCAACAGGCACGTGCTCGACAAGTGCTGGAGGGAGATAGCTGCGGAGATGAAAGAAGACGGTGAGTTTAAGATGTGGTAGAATTACTTCAAGATCCAAGTCTTTTTTCCTCTAGACGTAGCAGACTGGCCATGTTATGGTGACTGGTTACCGTCGCCTATGAACATGGTCGATAGCAAATGGGTCAAAAATGCGCTGCTAACTATGTGAGAGAGCTGCTTTGAACTTTTTCGTTGACAACCACCATTTTTGAAGTCAATTAAATGACCAAATGTCTTAAAAACTGTATTGAATTAACTTTTAAAAATGGATAGTCTAATTCATCTATAACATCAACATACAGACATCCTCGTTACATTAAAACCTTACTCTTCTCTCCCCCAGAAGTAAAAATCCGAAAGAAATGGAAATACCTCCGCGACCAGTTCTCCGTGGAATTCGGCAAAATACCACCAGCCGGCTGCGAGGACGACGTGCAGTGCTACGAGCCCAGGTGGCGGTACTACAAGCAGCTGCAATTCCTGGAGGAGGTGGTCACGCCGCGAGTCACCACCAAGAATCCCAAACGAGAGGGCGACTCCAGCGATTCGCAATCCTCGGAAGCTGGATCCCCATCATCAGACGCTGTCAGTTCCAGGTACAGCAAGCGGAAACCGGAGACCAAGAAGCACAAGCGGTACTCACTGAAGCCCAAACTGAAGAGATCGGACTCTGTCAACGAGGAGCATCTCCACTTCTTCAAGAGCCTGCTGCCCCACGTGAGGAACATACCGCCGCACCTGCAACTCTCGTTCAGGAACAAAATCCAGGAGGTGGTGGAGGAGTTTGCGTACAGAATGGACACCACGGAGACCATCAAGGAGCCGTATTTTATCACGTGCGTGCCTGACCACGCCAAGTCTGAGCCTCTGGAAGCTGTGGATGACTCCAACGACCCCCGGCAGGATGATTTGTTTTTAGGATGAACCACAGAACAAACAGAGACAACAGGGCACAAGAAATAGTTCTAATCATGAGCATACCCAAGTTCAGACCCAGAGGGAAGTAAATCAGAAATTTGACCCTATAAATGTCTTTGTTCACATTTTAGACATCTTAAATTATACAGTAGAACCTCTTCCTTGTAAGTTTTTCCATCATCCATAGATCCATAACTAATAGGTGATACGAATCTTACGAAGGGTCTTAGGGTCGAATGTTTTCAGCTCGCCCGGAGAGATACCATCATAAACCGCTGTACAAGTCATGTGGCAAGCTCTTGAGTTTCGTTTGGGAAAGGTGGAAAGCTTAGCAACGCCTCCACATAGGACTTCTCTCCTATTTAAGGTATAAATCAGACATTTGATAGATCTGCATGATCTAAATTATATTAAATGCAATAGGTATATATTTGATAACTTAGCGCAGAAGTTTTTCAAGTAAAACAGTTATGTCGTTCAATTAAAATTATTCATACAAAGTGTTAGTTAAACTAATTGTTTTTTTTATCGTGGGACGTCCTTGGAGCGTCGGTTGGCTTCAAACCTTTTTATGTCCCACTGCTGGGCACGGGTCTCTTCCCACAACCGGGGAAGGCCTGGAGCATACTCCACCACGCTGC
>DWQK01002138.1:0-13796 GCA_018231225.1 Noctuana stator
CGAATACCGAATACCAAATCAATATTCGGCGCATCTCTAATAATAATATATCCTTTAAATTACAATCCTCTATAAAGCGGAATATATTACACGATTTCATAGAACTATTTAGTCTTTTTCCGCAAACAAAATCATTTCTACGAACGAAACTTACTTGCTTCCTACAACTTGCGACATTCGGAGTTCCCCTGCAATTCTTTTGCCATGTTTACTCGTCGTAAATTAATTTTGTACCTAAGGTACCTAGAGATATATTATTATAATATTCTATCGTCAACAATACACGAAAGAATATTTTGTACAGTAGAATACGTTCAGGATCACTCAAGTAATGATTTCAGAAATTCATTTTTGAGTCTGTGTATATAGGTATAGGTACCTTACTAAACCAGAAAGTAATGTTTATAGCTGGTGCCTTTTACGCTATTTTAAATTATTTGCTTGATTGAAATTATTTTATGAAAATAGAAACATTAAATTTTATGCAGGGGTACTTAGGTAGATGTGCAATATAAAATTAAGTATTTTACGTTAAAATAAAAACCGACTTCAAACTAAAAAGGAAAAAATAACTTTATTAGTAGGTACTTTAATAATTTAATAGTAGACTTCAAACAATTCATTTTTCTGTCTACATAACGTATGTAGGTACATACATTGTACACTGCGTATTAATTTCCACAGCTATAAAACACATCAACGCGTCAATTCTCAATTCTAAATAGATCAACGGTTATACGCACCGGCGCGGATACCTAGGCGTATCTAGTGCGATCGTTATCCGAAACTTATTGACAGTCAGTAAACGTAAAACAGTAGGTCCGTTTGGTATAAAACTCACTTGACAGGTTTTGCCAAGAGAGAGGGTACTGTTAAGTATGTTTTGGTAAAACAGATCGTAATTGTAAGTAATAATTACCGAGTTTTTGTTTTATTCAATGTTAATTGTGATTAATATACTTATTTATATAAATCAATATAATAAGTATTATTACTACCTTAAGAGAAAACTTTCGGATCCTCTTTAGAGATTTTTCATAGTTAAAACTGTACCTGGAGAAGAAATGCAGAATGATAAACTAAAATAAACTAATAGATGCACGTCAATAGACATAGCCGATGCGTATCTTAATTAGTTTAAATTATTTCTTACTTTCAAAATACTTATCTACTTACTGTGTACATTATGAACTGCTTCATTAAAAAGTTGAAAACACAATTAAATCTCTATTTATTGTACCTACCTATCATCAGGTTTCGATTCCATTGGTTCAATTTGAATATCGAATTTCAATACATGGGTTAGTCACTCAACGGTAACTTTAATTAGTAAGACCCTTGTTGAATTACTGTACGTAAGTTACAATTCAATACTCTTCGTGAATGTTACGTGATCAATATCAACGGTCATATAAAATTTAAACACTATAGGTACAGGTCCCGATTACCGTAATTACACGCTAAAACACGATTTCACGGTTTTTTAAACTCAGTACCTAAATGGATGCTGAAATAGAATAGGTAATAACGCTTAACACTCTCAGCCCCACACTAGGAATTCCTGTATCGTGTCGTGGATGCCATAGGCACACACAAACACAATGGGGTATTTGACGACTCACAATTAATTCTAAAAGATTATTTATTTAAAAGTGAACAATAAGAAATATCTAAAATTTTAATTTGATTAACAGGGTTTACTAAATTAAATTTTTTTCCCTCTGAATCGTTAAAAAAATCTCAATTGACTCATGAAATTGTGACGTCATAACTTGTATTAGTCGTATAAAAGTTAAGTATGAAGGAGTCTTATCTTTACAGCTCAATAAAAGTATCTCATTTGACGTGTTTCTCAAATACCATTACACGCACAGCCAGATCAGTAACAGGAATCTAAATTCATCATTTAAATGTCTGCCCCGCCGGGAATCGATCCCATCTATCTCAAATAGCGTAATAGCATGGTAACCACTACACCATACGGGTCGTCGTGGCATAGTATACCTACATGTCAAAGGACATAATTATCTCTAATGCGATTGACACCGACCGTTCTTATTTCAGATCTAAAGTAACGGCTTGGCAAAGGTCAATTAGAAATAAGCGTGATAAAAAATGTATACAACAAGTATATGTAGCTAATAATGGAACTACACTCTGATTATTTATTGTATTATCAAAAAGCAAAGCATTAATTTTAGATAGCCTTGTAAACAAGGGCGCTACAATTTAAAGTAAAAAAAAAATTATAATTTGAACGATTGGCGGCCAAACTCGCTTGTTAGCATCGAGTGCTATACTGTTAATAGGAAAACGCTATTTTCATTCACTACGCAATTATTTGCTTCGCTCTAATTCGCACATTATATTAGATACAAGCCTATTTCATCTTAATTGATTAGCAAACTTTAATCGTAAAGATAACAAAAGATATGCCAGGCCACCTGATGTTAAGAAGTCACTCGACCTACGGACACTCGCGTCCAACCTCAAATATGTCGATCTGAGTCTACGTGGAGGCGTTGATACTCATGAAAACTGAGATGGTCGCCTCAAATATGTGTCCCTCATCCACTTTCCCCATCCGAAACAGAAGTAAGTACTACTGGTCACAACGTGCTTAACAGCAGGTTATGGGCAGCGGTGGTACCTCCTCGAATTAAATTTATAAACTCTACCACCTACCAAATCATTATCATGATTGTATGTTTATTTCACAATAAACATATTTTTCATCAAGTAAAAAGGAAAACGGTAAATTCTTCATTAAATAAAATATTACCCTTTTGCGTTAGGTGAAGAATTTTTCCCACCCTGTTAGAAAAAACTGAAACAAATAAAGGATGAGCCCTTTACTTTTATTGTACTTAAGCCATAGATAATAAGGTCTATAGTAAAAATATATGCTTGATTATCTTACAATAAAGGTTTTTACGTTAAAATGATTTTATTATTCCAACTTATTAACAGCAAATGGACGGTAATGGATTATGTTTCCTCAGAAGCCTTGACAGCCACTTAAATATCACAGCCTCGTTTTCCTCGTATTGTTAAGCAATTATTTAACAATCATAAAGAATATAGTTTCAATCTATAGTAATTTTTGTGAAGTGTTAAGTAAAATATGCAAAGTCAGTGTTTACAAGATCTGATAATTTTTGGATATACCTATGATGTTACGATTTGTGTGGCCATAGCCCGTCATCAACTCGAACGTACGAAATCGCCTGGATTTAAGAAGAGTGTTTCGACACGAGTCACAGCTCGGGCCGAGACTTCAGTGGCAGCGCAGAAAGGACACTGGTGCATTTCATTGGAGTTTCACCCGATATTTTTATATTACTTTGTAACGCTAAACACTGTTTATCTAAATCTTTGTCCACCTATTTAATTTGACATAATATAATGTACCCATTTGGTTATCAAGTTTGTATTTTGGTTATCAAGTTATTTATTGATCCTTTCTCTTTTATACCTACTACGATTATATACCTACTAAACTTGTCTACGTTATTTTTTTACTGGTAGAAATCTCTAAGCGACAAGGCTACCTTTTTCTGTAGGTGTAGATTTGTAATATTGCTTTTGGAAGGGAACCCAAGACCCTACCGACATGGCACTATACGAGATGTGTCACTTCAAAAAATATACAGCCTGTCTTAAATCGAACGTAAATTACTGTTTGTAAGTTACGTATCGATGCAGGTATAAAACTATAGGATCAAAAATCCTTCGCCATCCCATCATGTTCAGTCACGTTCGGAGGATTACTCGTAATACGTAGGTAGACGATGCAGGGCTTTATTGTGCAAATCTCGGCATAAATTTAATTCATACATACAATGAAAAAGTGCATTGAAGTATAAATGTTGTTCACGCAGACGGGGTTATTGCTGCAACTGCAGCTGTATTTTTTTTATAGACAGCGTAGCAAAGAAGCAGGTGGGCCTGATGGTAGGTGGTCACCGCTGCCTATTAACATGGACGACACCAGGGGAGTCGCCAATGCGTTGCTGTAAAGGAGAGCTCTTTTAGAGGCTTTTTTGAAGAACCCCATATCATAGACCGAAAGGAATGCCTCTGCAGGAAGATCATTCTATAACTTAGACGTATGGTTCGATTTATGCTTTTAGTTATTTAATTGCTTCTGTCATTGGTGCGTGCCGTTGGTATTTGAACCTCTCGAATAAGAGGCCTAGATAATTCTTAACCACTGCAGTATCACACCTATAACTATCTTCGCCATAAATTTAAAGAAAATATTCTATAGATTTGTTAACGCATTACCCCATAATAATTATGTTTTATTGTTCCTATATAAATGTAAAAATATGTCATCTTATGAAAGCATATCTACTCTACTACTTTAAGAGTATCTTAATTGGCATAGTAGTCCGATAGGACTTTATAAGATAGACAATAGAGGATTGTTATTCTACTACCCGAAACTCATTCGGGTCAGCGATGCCGTTCAGTAAAATTTACCGAGCCACAGAATTTCACCTGAAAATCTGCCGGAGAGTTAAAAAAGCGCTGACAAACTACGTACCTACCTAGTTAAGTATACAAGCGATTCGAAACTTTGAAATGTGAGTGCATACAGGGATCGGCACGTTTTCAAATATTTCGGCGTCAGGCTAGACGTATGACAAATAGAAGCACTCGACACTCCAGTGTCCGCACTGTCCGCTACGTTATAATGTTATAGTGGCTTTACAGTATCGGCCATGTTAGGCAATTACGGAATGTGTGATAATCGTCACCATCATGCATCTGTCTATACGATCGGCGTAACCAATTTCGATTAATCGTCGTTTTTCCAACATGGATGCATTGAAGCTATTTATTTGAACTCGTTATAATATTAAAATCATCAAAAAATAGCGTTGCTATTTTTTGATGATTTTTGACCATTGCGAAGCAATAATCCGCATTGGTGTACCTACACGTGTCAATAATAATCTAGTTGCCAGATCAACGCAATCTCCCGAATTTTTTTTGATGCGTGACCGCGTGCTGGCGATCATAGACGATGACAGGCGAAAGCGCATCAACTGTCTTAAAGTTTCGTTTAGAGCCTCTAAACGATCGTGCTCGCTGGTAATCGTCGGTATCCGGCGATTGTGAAGAGGCACCATTAATGTGGGATATTTACTGTGGCCTACAAGGTAAATAATGTAACACAATATATAAGTACTTTACATATATTACAGTACATATACAGTCTCATGTTAAGTCCCACACAATTATTTAAAAATTATAATATTTACGTATTAGTTCGGCTTAACTACCATTAAAGCGCGTTTTTCTAGTTCATTAGACTATTTATTTTTTACCGTTAGTTTGTAATTTACATACAAGATAGTATACGTACATTGTTTACATCATGAGAGTTGCAATTCATAGTCACACCATCGGAAATATTAGATTCCCAAATAAATAAATAGTAGATTCCCAAAATTGTCAAATTGAAACCAGTCCGAGACGATTACGGCTCCAGTAGGTACGAGGCGATTACAATAGCAGACTTGAGGCCCAAGCCCTTTTAAATTAATATTAAGTACTGTTTACACAAACCGGTTACTTTTTACCATAATAATAAACTCGTTGGAATGGAGGTGAAAGAAATAATCAATAGTTGACAGGAACATTTATTCTTATTATTTAATTTAGTAAAAAAATTCGATGAAAGAGAACGTACCGCCTACAAGTTAAGGCCAAGCCTTGGTTTACGGCGTTGGCTTTATTAAGCCTAATAAGATTTACCCTTTAATTTTAGGTTGTATGCAAAATGTCATATAAGTAGTTTAACTATAAAAAGTTTATTTAATGTAGGTAAAAAAAATAAAGAAAAAAAGAAAAAATAAAAAACGACTCAGACTTCAGAGTACCTAGCTAGTATGTCAATCTCGCTTTAGCGATGTCTCGAACGAAGGTTCCTCTGTACCCGGGCAATATATGAGGGACTTGTGACTATGAGTTCCCGTAAATAACCATTGGTTGGCCCTGCTCTTGGGCGGGGGTTCCGTCTTGCCGGTATCTTATGTTGTAATCTGCGGGATAATTCGGTAATTGTCTGAACACGGGTTAGGCTGAATGTGATCCATTTAGTCACGATGTGCTGCAACAGGTAGTATAAATTTATTTGTTTTGTTAATGTGCTGTATGTACCTACGAATACGTGTACGATTTTTTTTCTTTCTTATTAATTGACATTAATATATAGTGAAAATTAATTGGTTAAACCAAGCTCGCTGGGCACGTTAAGCCGTCAGTTCCAATAGGAGTGTTTAAATGATGTTTGACCATAAAGGCCTCATGTCTGGACCTTGCGATATAGGTATTTTTTAAAACTTCTATCAGTTAGGCCACAATCGCGTTTCGAATGTTTCCCTTAATATGTACCTATCAGATAAGTGTTGCAGCCTATTTACAAGGGATAAAATACACTCTAGATCTAAACAGGCGTCTTGTTTAGACGCAGTTTTTCATAGACGCAAATTATGTGTTTGAAATTTAACACACACACATACACAATACACAATTCTAATCCTATTCTAATGCATGACGCCATTTTAACTGGTTTTTGAAAGGCAATGACGCATCCGTGTTTTGTTTGTTGACATAGTTCAGCCAGACAGTTTGGCACCGGTATAAGTACTTTGTCTATCTAAAGGTGCGTAGGTAAGTAACGTACAGTTCGTTCAGTGGAATATTTTCAATTTCTTATTAGACATCATAGCTCTTAAAAACGGCAATTTGTATTTATTATGAAGCACTTTTTTGCACCAAATTAGTTTAATCAAATATTTCTTCTCATTAAAAAAGCTTGATAAGTTTATATACCTACACACAATAGGACACATGAAGCATTTTCATCTAACCGTCTAAATAAAGTAATACCTCCTACCATATTATTATTATAAGGTATGACTAAAGACTTACGAACATTGTACAATTGTACCCTCATTTGAACTAAGAATACCTATTTCCAACCAACTTCACTCGTCACCTCGTCGATTCGTATAACTTTTCGAATTTCTAACTTCTCGCCCACGGACCAGAGTTCTCTCTATGGCCTCGCCCCAACGTATGCACCGACGAAACACACGGCTCACTGTCGAGGTGAGTGTACTTGACCGCCGACATGATCCGACCTTAGCCCAAATGCTCATCACAACGTGCATGACTCGATTTTTTATGTCGAAAAACCTCGCCCCAATAAGACAGTCCTCCGGAATTGTCACGCTAAACAACTCACGAATGCGTCGCACTTGACAATGAATTTAGTCGGAGAACTGTCACAAATGAACTTGATTTTAACCCTATTGCCATAGAAGTTGCGTTACACTGTTACGTTTGCGTTACGCTGTCGGTCCCGGTTGTTATCGATAAATGACAGAGGTTAAACCTAGTCCGAAGGCCTTTTGGGCGGTTCGACAACATCGGACACGGGTTGGCCACTAACCCGTATCTCCACCAATCCGCATTGAAGCAGCGTGGTGGAGTATGCTCAAGGTCTTCCCCGGTTGTGGGGAGCGTCCCATGCCCAGCAGTAGGACATAAAAAGGGTTGAATGAACGCAGGAGGGTCAAATTCTTTACCGATTGTCTCAAAAGGAGGTTATATTTCTTCGACATTATTAAATATTATATGAACGTATCTATTCCTTTCTGTATCTATTCCTTTGAAGCGGAGGCATGCCATGGTTTAAAGACAAACCCGGCTTTTCGGTTAGTATGAACCTACTGTTCCTTCTTGCCTCATGTAGGTACTTCTGCCACATCCATTTCTACCTTAATACAAATTGTTTCGAAAGAAAGATGATTTTATTATTAGGATCGTAATCCTCAGTATTACTTGTAGAAGCGCGTAATCTACAATCTACGTAAATACAAATAATATAAAGCTGAAGAGTTTGTTTGTTTGAAGGCGCTAATCTCAGGAACTACTGAACCTATTTGAAAAATTCTTTTTGTATGTGATAGCTACATTCATGAGGAAGGTTATATACAGCAAGCATTACATTACTATTCTTAACGCGAGTGAAACCGCGTAGCACAGCTAGTATAAAATAAACTTTATAATAATACGACTACCATATTATAATTATGTAATCAACGAAATGGATTGCGTAATTCTCCAAATATGCTGTTCATTGTTCGTATTTTTTTGCCAAACTCAGTCGCGTTATCCATACGAAGGTGAAAGTCAAGGCTAAATACATTCAACGGTCTTAAATTACATAATAATCGATTCGTATAGCATTCGCGATTCGATTATTGAACATTACAGTGAGTCAATTGCATAAGCCATGAAGTACAATAAAAGGCGTGCCTAATAACAATCATTACGTTATTATGTTTTACACAATTGCCTTTTTGGGTTGTTTTGTTAGGAAATTAATTGGAGTCGTCGACATCCAAGGTGAAAGTCAAGGGCGCTGTACATGGCCATCATACATTATGCAACGTGTGTACGTATCTGTTGTGGGCCGATCGTAAATCTGGGCCTATCGAGATCCGTCTGGGTGCGTACGCCGACTTTTCTTGATTTGCCAGCATAATGCCATATAATTTAAAGCTATGTGTCATGTCTTATTTGGGCTAGCTGATTTTGTGGGTTAATCGAAGCCCAAGTGCCTGCAACCATTCTGCCCAGTGCTGGGTACGGGTTTCTCCTCAAAGTCAGGGAAGGTCAGATGACTCCATCACGCTGCTCCAATATGGATTAGTGGAGATACGGGATATTGGGCAAGTCGTGTCGAATATTTTCAATTCGCCTACAGGACAGAAGCGCGCATGCAAAGAAGCGTACATGAAATTTGCCTCTAGCGGTCCGTTATGAGCGAAAAGCCCAGGCAGTACTCTATTGGCCCAGATTAACGATCAGCCTACGACGTATCCGCTTTACGTTCGGCTTATGCAATATTATGTAGTCACGTAGCATAAGTGAGAGAAAGGTACGTAAGCTATGAACGCCGGCCTCTGTGTATGTTGGCTTATTTTAAAAAAATAAATTGTTTTATTGCGGTGCTTAGCAATGCAGATTTTATAAATTGTAATTTTGTAATATTAACAATATTGTAATATTGTTTTGAGTAAAACTACAACAAACTACAGGTATAAAACATTATGTCACTATTAAAGTTATGTTAGGTACAATCAAAATAAATGTGTAAATAACACGACGCTCCAATGTCAAAAATTAAGCGTCCCTGTGGTTTTATTGTCAACCGTATCGATTTCTACAAATTATTATAGGAGAAAAGTAGGTATAGTCGCCGACGGATGCTTTATAAGGCGACCTCAGAATTCAGGGGTAGAAAGTTAGAAACCTATCTATAGGTACATGACGTCAGACGTTGCATATCCATTGACACTAACTGGCTTACCCCTATACTATCTACTTCCTTCCTTTAAAAAAATATCAACCATCACCGCACCTGTGGATGTAATGGTCCGAGGATGAGAAAAAATGGTAATTAGAAGTCCGTGCAAATTAATCTGATTGGTACCGTTGCATGAAATGAGAAGGCCTTGTTCTCTTTGATCGGATCAAGGCAACCGCCGACACGCGGTCCCTCCCTCTCACGGCAGACAAGCGAATTTATTCAATTGTTTTAATCTGAGGTCATCGGTCTATTATCTTAAGTGATCTGTCAACTCGTTCATTAGTTCCGTTCGTTAAGCTTAGACGGGACGTTCAATAAATATTGTGGTCTTTCAGTATGATAAATGCTAGTTCATCAGTATGATAAATACTGATGGATTAAGTCGTGGTGACAGAATTCCACAGATAGATACTAAATATACTTATACTATAATATATGTACTTACTCGTATACTATCAATTTATATTTAGTTAAGACATTCTGACATTAAAAATGCAAAAGATATATAGATGTATAATAAAATGGACATTTGATATAAGTACCAAAGTAACATTAAATACAGTTAGAGTACCAATACAATGACATGACATTAGTAGCAATACTAGCGATGGATGGATTTTTGTTGAAGGTGCTGGCCGAAAATACTGCTAAAAAAAGCTAGGGTTCCAAATGTAAATGCAAATCGGTTTGTACTCCTATGAATACTTCGCCATTGCGATAGAATATTAATCTACTAATACTCAATTTACAACTCCATAAATTAAAAAAAAATTATAGATAGTACGGAATACGATAGTAACAGCACACTTATTAGTAGTTTCGTCCTGTTTCACATGTGGACTCATTTCAAATTACTATCAATTGCTTAACATGATTCTCTACAGTAAACTAAATTTAAACGCAATTATTAGGATGTCTCTGGCTTGGAAAATTGCATGCCTTGAAACGCCGCAGGACGATAATGACGACACCGACGCATCGCCTCCCCCATCCCCATTCTGCATCCCTTAATAATGTTTCATCAAAACCCTTAATTTCCGGGGACGCAAATGAAAACGAGTCCTTATAGGCTTAGGCTTTGATAACGTTATCAACATTTGAACACTAACTTAAATTATCTAATGTACTAGCTGGTGCCCGCGAATTCATCTGCTGCATAGGATTAGTATTTCGAGCAATCCACACAATATCTTTACAAATTGTAGCCTATGTGTTATTCTGATGTATAAAGTTTCATTAAAATTCATACAGCAGTTTTTACGTGAAAGAGTAACAAACATCCATCCATACTTACAAAGTTTCGCTTTTAAAATAGTAAGGGAGTGGTCAAAGGGAGTGGACAACCCTTATCACTTAAGGTTACGAAAAATAGTAGCCGATTCTCAGACTTATGCATATAAAATTTCATGAAAATTGGTCAAGCCGTTACAGAGAACTATGGTAACTTACTTTAAGTATTTCTGTAAGAAATTAAAAACTTAACAAGAAAAAGGTTTCTAGTTTAACAGAATGTAGGTCTGTATAAAAAAAAATTACTAGGTAGTAGACATGAAATTATTTCGCCGTATTATGCTGACAATAATCGCTATAGTCATTACCAAACACGAACAAGCTGTAATTAAAAGAATAGGGTAATGTTAATTACTAATAACCTATTATTTCTCGAGAATTATATTTTCGTTTTACTAGTTACTATATAATTTGAAATCATCTCTTATCTTATAATAGAATCAATGTTTAGCTTCTTAATTAATGTCTTAAATAAATAACGCCTCACTCTCACAGGTCACACACACACAAACACAACAATATACGGACAAAAGACAATCACAACTCTAAATTCATCGTTTATTTCTACTCCGGAATCGAACAGGACCTTGCGAATCGTGGAACAGTCATTTTTACCATACTATAAGAATACAGGATAAAATATGTTTTAGTATTTACCATCGTATCGATGCGATACAGTCCTGTTTACTCGTTTATAGAAATACGAGTAGAATTACATTATTAGGTCCATGTAGAATGTAGATGAGAACATGCGTTCTCTACATGTTAAGTCGTTCTTGACCCACAGGTGTACGTTATCATAATGAATGCGAATGCATGACATGTTCCTTATCTTATCAACTTTATTTCTAGATCACCAATATGGATCATTCGCTTGGACCTTCAATTATTGCAAGCACAGTGATGGTTAACTCTCCATCTTAAGCTAGATTGATTTTATCTGTAACTAGGTGGTGCCTGCAACTTCGTCTGCGCAGGATTAGTATTTCGAGCGATTCACAAGATAGCTTTATAAACTGTAGCCTGTGTTATTCTGATGTATAATCTTAGTATTGTAAAGTTTCATTAAAAGCCATTCAGTAGTTTTTACGTGAAAGAATAACAAACATCCATCCATCCATCCATACTTTCGCGTGGTATTTAAAATGTCAGGGAGCCACATCTTTCACTAACCCTTTCAACTACTCGTATTGTACTTAAGTTGAGAAAATAAAATTTTTTGGTTGTGTGATGGAAGAGTAGTGAACTGATGATGACTATAATTATATTTTAGTCCGATAGTTACGAGTGCTATATTATTATAACTGTGAGCAAGGCCAAGTTCGTCTTCCGGTCACGACAATTGGTTCCGACGCAAGATTTATTCGATATTGAACACAGACAGAACGGAGATTAGTCGGACAAAGTAATCTATAGTTAGTTACTTATCTGGATATTGCTTTGTCATATTTCAAACGAGGCCGGACTTTATGGACTGTCTCCTTGTCACGGTACTACTTCCATGAGGAAAATCCTTTTAAACAAAAATAAATAACGACCGACGCTCAAAGTTCCGAGCAGCAGGTTTGTGAGTCCGCAGTTGAACACACAAAGTCAAGATTAAAAACATACTCTAATGAGGGGCAAATGAAAATATTTTGAAACTTAAATAAAAGGTAGTTATATTATATACTCCATTTACGTAATACCACCTAAAATTTTTGATGTTTGTACTTAATCTATTGATTTGTCATTTGCATTATAATGTTATTTTCCGCTAGCTTTTTTCTTTCGGCCTACGTTAGCCAAAAGGGCGCCTAAAGCCGATGTACCGTATTATTTAACGTTTATCCAGTGTATACAAATATCTTATCTATCTATACTAATATATAAAGCTGAAGAGTTTGTTTGTTTGTTTTTCTGAACGCGCTAATCTCTGGAACAAGTCGGGTTTCATCCAGTTTATACAAAATACAAATACCTTACGATGAATAAAACTTTTTAACTTTGAATTTTGAATAAACGTTTAATTGTGCCACGCTACACCAATCCGCATTGGAGCAGCGTGGTGGAGTATGCTCCAAGCCTTCCCCTGTTGTGGGGAGAGACCCGTGCCCAGTAGTGGGACATGAAAATAAAAAAAGGGTTGAAAGCAGTTTAAGTTGTTAAAATTTTTTGTTCCTAAATTATATTAAGTACCTACCCATGTCAGTTTTTAAAGTTTTTTAAGTTTTTTAAGTTGTTATTTAAGACATAACAGTATAAGTGCTTTGGCATTTCTATACGATCTCACATTTTTATTTATGAATATACGAAGCTGTACTAGTTTATTCAATCAACGTAATAAGTCGTTATAATGCTTCCTTTCGCCCACGTCCTTTGAACCCACGTAATTCTGAAGATTCCTTTCATAAAATTAATTAGGTATTAGGTAAGTATAAGTTATTAAAATGTAGTAAGACTGGTACAGTTCTGCCGCTGCCACCCTCATAACTCGTAAAGCAAGTCTTGTATAAAGTAATTTTGTTTCGGTTGGCAAGGGTCCATCCATGAAGGAGAAACGTTATTTGAGGCGATCATCTCAGTCCTTATGAGTATAAGAACGCGTCTACGTATAACCTCAGATAGGACATATCAACTATTTGAGATTTCTACAGCCCATTATAATTTTCAACTGACTTCAAAAATAATGAGGAGGTTCGCAATTCGACTGTTTTTAACGTTTATTACCTACCTCATAACTTTCGACGGGGTGAACTGATTTAGATTATTCTTTTTTATTTGAACGCTGATGCTTCGCGTTTGGTCCCATTTTAATTTGGTCCAGTTCTGACAACGGCATCCATGAGTAAATTATGTAAGTCTTAAATTGATGTATGTGCGCGACAACTTTGTAGTCGGTATTTTTCGTAACGCGAGTTATCTTCTTAATATATATAAATTACGTATCACAGTGTTTGTCCGCGATGGACTCCTAAACTACTTAACCGATTTTAGCCAAGTTTTGCACACCGTTTGCAGATTGATCCAACTTGAAAGATAGGGATAGCTTACAGCTCAATTTATAGTCGCAATATTATTTTATTGCAAATCATATCCGATAGCCACGATTATTTAGTAAGTGTTCAATAGA
>DWQK01002139.1:0-13794 GCA_018231225.1 Noctuana stator
CAAGAATAGCCCCCTGCTTCGTTGCATTTTATTAATTTATTTTTCACCATATCTCTAGGTCTAAGACAAGAGTATTGACCGGGCAACACTGAATCTACGACCACTTTAGGTTCCATGTATTCAAAACAAAAGCTGTAGAAGTCATCTTTCCTGCAGCATTCAACAACATCATTTTCTTTGATAGTTTCCATCATTATTTCATCGTTTTGAGCAACAAATTCGGCGCTTGTGCATATTCCAAAACGATCATGCGCAACATGCAAGCAGTAGGACCAGTCATTGGCATTCTTAACATCACAACCGTTGATTGTATTGATAACATCTCCTTTTTCTAATCCCCTTACGTCTTTCAAAGGGGAGTCATCTGTGAAACCTATTACTCGAACCCCAATTTCTGTTTGATATGCAATGCTGAAGAGAATTGGTGCAGCAAAGAATAATAGTAATGCTATAAACGCCATTGCAACATTATGCCAAACACCGGCACAGTATATCTTCAATCTCTTTGTTATTGCAAGGCTATTCAGATGTTCCGTGTTCAAATGCACGTATGCAACTGGTATTATAGTGAAAACATAAACACCCACAGTTATTACTTGCACATCTTCTTGAGCTGCTGCTAACGCATGCCCAAGTTCGTGGAAGGCGCTGCTAGAGCCAATAGCTAGGAAGTAAACCCAGAAGTCTGAAGTCGGAATGTTCACTCCTGGGAGCATGGCCTTGACTTCGGGTACCCTATTCAGCTCTATAGTTTCATAGAAATGTTCAAATATAAATGAAGCCAGTGTCCATATAGCAAAGGGCAGGAACAGGCCAATAGTAAACATGTACCCAAAGTTGAACCATTTCCGAAGCACTCTGGTCATATTTTTGCTCCATCTGTAAATGCATCTATTGAACGCACTGGTTGTCCACGAAAAATTTAAAATCCCCACTTTTAGCCCAGTTCCATCCATAAATGCATAGTACGGGTAGTGCATACAGCTCTGCAAGTTAATAAAAAGGCATGAATAATACATATTAAAAGTTTAAATAATTTAAACAAAAATATTTTTATTAACTGCGGAGATTACTCACTTTAAAAAATGCATCAAAAAACCAAATTACAACATAAAATGTAAGTACAAATGTACAGAGGATGGTGAAAGACATTGTTTTTATTTTTTATGAGGCACGTTTACGTTGTCACAGTATCATGAAACATTTTGTAATGTCTACGAACCGGCATTTAATACAAATAAGTGAAATAACTTATTAATCGATCGGTCTGCGATTCGCAAATTCGTCAAATTCCGTTCCGTTTCCCGTAGTTCTTACTATCGTTATGTCACATTGACATAGATGACATTGAACTTGACATTTAAGTACCACACCACAGTCTTGAAATAGTCGTTAAAAATAAGTCATTTTATGTATGTACTCTAGTTAATTTTTTTCTCTATATACGTATGAAGTACTTTATTTATACTCTGTATTATTGTTATGTCATTCTTGTCAAACTCTGTCAAAGTCGTTAAATTGTCAAAATAAAGTTTCTTCACTTGCTTTGCCTAAGTAAAATCTAAAAAAAATCCCTCTAAAGGTGCGGAAGAATAAGAAAACGAATTGTGTGTGTGGTGTGAATCGAAATATTAAATGTGACATTTTATCATGTGAGTGATGAGTTGTACCGAAAATGAGAGTGGACCTTTTGTTGTATTCTTCCTACCAGCGGTCGTCGGTTGCTTGACTATCCTCCTGGCGAGGCGGTGGGCTTCATCCCAAGTCAACAACACAGCTTCGACTGGCATCTCTAGGCGGCGAAAAATTGTCAAAGATCCGCTTATAAAGCGGCCTCTTCATACGATACCCTGTAAAATGGTTGCGCCAGGGTCGAAGAAGTCATCAGGATTCACAAAGAAGGTCTGTAAAGTATACATTAACACAATATTACATAGTATGATCGAAATTTAAAGTTGGCGTCGAAACTTTAAATACTTTTGTGTTCATAAAATTTCTTTTGCTAACTTTATATAAATAATATGATGTGATAAGTATTTATACATCTTGCTTTAATATTTCAGGGGTCCATCCCTACATGTGATGATGACATCAATGGTGGAAAGCGTGCAAATCGTGGTCGTTTGCCAACATCTCCCAACATTACGGGCAGTGACCAGCCCAGGCCAGATATTCCTCTGCCGCCCAAACATCTGCCATTCCCATATGTTCCGCAGGACAGTGAACTGATGTTTGAGGGAATGTCATTAATGTTCACATTAGTGATAACTGGTCTGCAGTTTCTTAATCTTTACAGAACAGCTTGGTGGCTTCCCAACTCAATTGAAAACCAAACTATGGTATGAATACGTTTTTATTAATTTATATTGTGTCCATTATTGAATGAAATCAAATATTTGTCATGCCAATACTATACTGCAATGAGTATTGATTTTTGTGATTGTGTATATAATATAGTTAAAAATTTGTTTTTTAAATACTTAATTTTAAAACAGCGCCGAGAGTTTTTTCCTCTGGCTTTTTTCTCCCATCCAACCTTAGTCAAAAGGGCACCTAAAGCCAATGCACAATATTATTTAACATTCATCCAGTGTACATAAATACCTTATGATGAATACAAATTTTGAGTTTGAGTTATTTTTAAATATCTCAAGTACTTGTGATAAGTTCTTGTGTATCAGTTGGTGAGGTGCTGGTACAGGCGCCACATTATTTGCGGCCACAACCTCTTGAAGTAGTGACTATAGTCTTAACCACTGGGCTAAAGAACCTTAACAGTTGATAATTTTATCATGTTTTATTTCAGCATTTCCACCTGATAGACCAACATTTAGTTGGCTTCATAGTGACAATATTAAGCCGAAGATTCATATTTAGTGTGTTTTTGGCTTTGCTACGGCCATTTATTGCTCCTAAGATGATGCGAAATGCTACTATAGCTGCAAGGTACAGTCATATTTAACTATGTCTTATTTGAAATTTTCTCTTAAAAGATAATGTCAGTAAACGTGTGTAAGCAAAGAGGACCTTTTGTTCAAGCCATGAATCAAAGCGGGTGAGTTGTTGATTCACTGTAGAAAGGAGTATGAACTATGGGGACAACTGGATCGTCAGAAACTCACTACATCATTTAAATCATTTTAGAAAAAGTATTAGAAGGCCCTCTTCCTTGTATTTTCTCTATGACTGTGATGTTGAGTTTTGACAAAGGTGAAATATAGGGATGTATAATAATATACCATTAAGATAAACTAATAAAGTTTTACCAAATATTTTTAAAATAAAATCTTTGTTTTCAGAATGTTTATATTGGGCCTTCAATATGCAGCTCTACTTTACTGTGGCATACTTTTAATGTTCAAGCATTCTTTGATGAAGATATTCCTTCTGTGTTATCCGTAAGTTAATTTTATATGTAGCAAGATATTATAAAATGTGTGGCGGAAAGCCCCTTCCTGCAGATTCCTTTTTCTCTCAGATAGGAAAGAAGTCCTGTATGAGATCATGTGTGGAGCTGTTGCTACTCATGAGTTGCTAGTTGGCTTCAACCCTTTTTATGTCCCACTGCTGGGCACGGGTCTCTCCCCACAACCGGGGAAGGACTGGAGCATACTCCACCATGCTGCTCCAATGCGGATTGGTGGAGTGGAGAGTGGAGTTGCTACTTAACTCACCTCAAATATAGTGTTAGCAGCAACCCACCCCAACTGAAACACAACAATGCCATGAGGGCAACGATGGCAACCCCGGGCGAACTTTACCCATTTTTTGTATCAGGGGAAATCTTCGAAAGGTACCCAGACGTCCTACAAACTCTTATTATTAAAGTGTCTTTATATTATCATTACAGATCAGTAATCTACTTACTATTATTTGGTTTCGACCCGTGTCCGTTGGTAGAGCTGGGGCATCTTGAATCGCCGATGCACTCCTGCTCCCACGACCCGGTGCAACTGCGTAATGAAATCGAAATGCTGCGACTCGACTTCAATTCGAGGGTCAAGAGAATTCTATACAACTCCGTCGTCGAGGCGTACTACTCTAGTTTTATTCCGTGTTGTTTTACTCAGGTATACTTACCAATTACCAATGATTATGATATTAAATACCATGGGGCTTGGTAAAAGTTTTTATAGATTATAAAAATGTAATGGATTTAATTATTATGCTATACATTGCCAACATTGTACTGTGAAAAACGCATTTTGATAACAAAACCAGCAATGAATACGGTACACTTTTAGTTTTCGCTGTATGCGTTAGTGGCGCTGCTAGGCGATGTATGGAGATTGGAGACATCCGAAATTAACAAACATCTGTTTTTTATATGTGTAAACTCGTACTAGGGGCCCAATACACATTTACATAGTATCAACCTGCAGTTAGTTTAATGGTAAAAGTAAAATAAGTGGTCATACAAGCACATTACTAACTCACCACAGCACTACATCAACTAGTAAGCATACTAAAGGTAGGAAAGGTAGAAAAGAAAAACGAGAGAAATGGTCACATCAGCAATATTTATTACTAGTTGAACTGATAAACAGAAGAACAGACAGTTGTGCTGTCCACGTATAATTAAAAAAAATTGGCTACCACTATGTCATCGCTATTCTCATTTCTGCACCAAATAAGTTAGAAGTCAGAAGTTGCAATAAATGTTCCTCAGTCTTCTCAGTCTTCTTTACTTTAGCTTATTTTATTCTGTATTCTATTTAGACTGTATTACTCTGTATAACATTGTTCCAGAACTATGTGTACTATGAGGTAATGGCAGCGTCTCAACAAGTCGGCTTGGTATGGGGCGCCTTGTGTTGCCGCTACACTGCTCACTTACTGCCCGCTGCATTTATAGACACTTGCCACCGTGCTGCAAGACATCTTGGACGGTGGAAATATATGGGGCATCATGAATACACAGGTAACATGATGGTTGCACAACGTTTGCTAATAGATGGCGTTACAGGTCACTGCATTTATTTAAATCGCTCGAATGTCAACCCGTAGATGACCTCTATTAAATTCAAATGACATGTGGCTGTTATATGCCTTCTGATTTTTTCGTTTGTTTTTTATGCACTACATATTACAATGTAGATTGTATGTAGTCTGTAGAGTTGTTTTTAGAAAAAATTATATCTACCTATTATGTAAAGCGTTCTGAATTCTGTCCTGATGTGATTGTGTGTGCATTAGATGGCGCGGACATCCCGCAGTGGTCGTGCCGGCGCTACTGGGGCGGAGGCGCGCGCGTGCGGCACGGCGGCCGCGGGCACGTCGCGCAGGGGCCCGCCTCCGCCTCCGTCGCCGCCGAGCCTGACAACATGCTACATTTGCGCTTCTTTGTAAGTCGCCCTATACATATACACTGCTCTATCCAGATGAGTAATACGGACCTCTACTCCTTTCATCACTATCACTACCAACACCGTGCTATGCTACCGTTACCACCAGAATCATTTCCTTCACTACCACTGTCACCAAATCCACTACCACTACCATCAACACAGCCACCAATTGCCTTCACCACCATCCATGTCCCTCCTTGTCATGTCAAGGATCTGGAACTCATGAGCATCATACCATTCTTCACAACTGTTCGCCTCGGGGACCAGATTTACAAGGTTTCAGCTAAAATTGATTAAATTGCCAATAGAAACTTAAAGTTCCTTATTAATTTATTGCCAGATAGAAACAAGCCGTAAGCTGAAACCTTCGACCAGTTATTTAACTTAAGGATTAACAACTATATGTTTTCTTATACCAATGCTTTTGTTTGCAGGCTGTGTTTGGTGACTCATCAGCGTTCCTATGTCTCATCTTATGCCTACAACTGTCTTTGGTATTCCTGCAGATATGTCTGTTGTTCAGCTCACTTGCGTGGAACAACTTCTTCGCTATCGTGATGTTGCTCTTTATCAATTACTATACACTGTTTAAGATGACCAGACAATTCTTCATCGCTTGGAGAGTGTCGAAGGCGGAAGAGTTTATCTTGGAAAAAAATTAAATTTCACCAGTCAATTGTTATGCTTATTAGAAATGATGTTAAGGAAAGTTTTTGTTTGGTCGAATTATGTGATGCTTATAATACGATTTTTATGAATATAAAATGTGAGAGTTAACACTTTGCCATAATAAAATGTTAAGATAATTGTTGTGTAGATAAGTTTACTTTGTTAGCGGAATAACTTGTAGGGTTACTTAAGTATCTCGGATATCAACTTTTTAATAAAGTTGAAAGGTTCAGCATTGCATTGACTTAAAACAAATTAATTCTAAATTGCACTGCTTGTTAAGAGTAAATTTCTTGTCAAGAGCAATTTTTTTTTTAGTTTGTCAGTGTTTTTTTTTATTTTCATCATTCAAAGCTACTAAAAGGTAAGGTTATTATTATTTATATGAATAAAGGAAGTGAGTTTTAAACGGTGAAACATTTCAAGGTAAACCATCTGTAAATTATTTTAAAAAATAATATTAATTTTAAATTATTATGTTCAGCTGTTAATTTCGTAACAATTTCTGCTAGAGTATAACAAAGGAATAAGCAACAGGAAAATTTAAACATATCGCATCACATAATTTTAAGACCACACATTCCTCGTTCTATTGTAAAAATATATTTAAAAAAAAACTATCATTTGTGTTGATTGTACTTAATGTTGTTTAGAAATTGCGCTCACCTATTTTAAAAGCAGTTTGGTTTTTGAACAGTGTTGTGTTAAATGTGAGTATTATAAGACTGACGTTACCTAAGGCATTCGAACACTTTCCGATCACAGTTTTGTAGTTTTTACGATTAAGAGGTACCATGTCCCAATGTATTTTAATCAGCTTAGAATGGTCGTGTGTATTGACAAATAAACTGAACAATTATATGATATTCTTGGCATCTTCGTTTAATTTTTTTGTCAACCCTACATGTTTTGTTAATATGCAGTTATTTTTTTTACAATATTTTAAAAATTTGTTTCATTGCTACACTTAACAGCTGTTTATATAGATATTATGATAAAAAAAAAAGAAATAATTATGATAGACAAATTAGTGATATATTTTCTTTATTTTAAACAATCTCACAACCACTTAAATATATTAATGTAATTCATAATGGTACACTATTTACAATTCAATCCTTACATAGAATGTGCACAACAAATACTTTGGATTATTCTTTGAATACCTACTTATTAATTTATTTATAATTCTTGTAAACCTTAAACTAAACCTATGCCTATTGGCATTGTCTTCCACTCACCCTGGGTGGGTAAAATTGATAGGCCTGATGTTTTTTTAGAGCTAGGTTTTGATTGTGGTCACCAGGTATGACTGCATGTAAGTGCTGTGGGCTGTGGCTTACATCAGCAACCTCTTATACCACATTTATAGAAGGTTATTTATAAATGGGTAAACATATTTTGATTAAACTTACATACAATTTATACATTGAGATAGGTTCATCTTTAGCCTCTGCCAAGTTGTAAGCAAATATTAGGTATATTTACATATACAGAGAACTATACAATGTAAAATGGATTAAAAAAACACCCCTGAACATTATTACCTATAAGTCTTACTTAACAAATACCCATGAAGGTGTCTTACTGGCGTCATTAATTTGCACTTTGAGGGATTTCATTTTATTCCTAACCGTGTCACAGGCATTTAAAAGCTCTGCATCCTTGCTTTTCAATGCATTTGTTCTTACAGTGTGCCTGAATTCTACTAATGTATCTACTACTGAGCTAGAAATGCTTTCTTTCGATGTCTCATGCAGTTTCAACCCAAATTTTGTTAGAACATTTGTAATGTATTCAGCAATCAATATTACTGGCACTGGGTAGAAGTCAGAGCTGTTTGCTTTCATAATTCTATGAGTCTTACTTATCAGAGTGAGTATGGAATTAATACAAGATGCAGTGTCGAAATCTGTTGCTAAGTGTTCTAAATTTTTCTCTTCAACTTTTTGTAAAAGGTCCAAAAGTTTTTCGTTGTAATCAGCATGCCCAGTTTCATTGTTGTTAACGTAAACATAAACGTCTTTAAAAAAGAATTTGAATTTGTTTAGTACCTCTTCTGCAGTGGACATTACTTCATTGTTGAATTCCATTGAGTACCTATAGTTGGACATTAAACAAGCCATTCTGAAAGTGTCTGCGGAGTGTGTTTCTAAGAACTTTGGGATGGATATTGTATTTTGGAGTGATTTGGACATTTTTGCATCTCCTTTCAGGTTCAAATGGCCAACATGTATCCAATAGTTAGCCCACTGTCTTGTGTTGTGGTAAGCACAGGACTGAGCCTCTTCATTTTCATGGTGAGGGAACTGGAGGTCAATGCCTCCAGCATGGAAATCTACTTGCAAGCCAAAAACTTTGCTGACCATCGCAGAACATTCTATATGCCATCCAGGCCTGCCTTTGCCCCAAGAAGCATCCCAGAATGGCTCCCCAGGCTTATAACCTTTCCAAAGAGCAAAATCCATTTTATTCCTTTTACTTTGATCACTTGGCTCTCCGCTATCTTGCATTTTTTGTAGTTTGCCATATGAAGGATACTTAGAAGTATCAAAATATACTGAGCCATTCTCAGTTGTGTATGCTATACCAGAGTCTAGCAGGGCTTTTATAAAATTTTCAATAGTTTCAACATGATCAGATACTCTGTTAATTAGCATTGGTTTGTCGATATTCAGACTGGCCATATCGAGCCAAAATTCATGTTCGTACTGCTTAGCGACAGTTCTGAAATCAGTCTTTGTTTCTATACCTTTCTTTATTATTTTATCGTCGATATCAGTAACGCCCATAGCTGACACCAGTTTGATGTTGAAAAATGATTTAAGAATTCTTTGTATGATGTCCAATTTAACGTAACAACAAGCATGACCGATATGTGCAGAATCGTACACGGTAGGGCCACAGGAGTACCACGTAGCAATGTGAGGATCACTCAAAATTACTGGCACCTTCTCTTCGGCAACACAGTTGTAAATATAGACTCCGATAGGATTTCCGTTCGGCATTAGCCATTTTGTTTCTTTATAAGGTTTCAAGCTACACACGTGTGATAATTTCCTATAAAATTGTGGGAAAATTCCTCTCATTTCTGTAATAAATTACTTCCTGTTTTATTTGTATAAATAATGAATGAATAGAATACAAATAAAATAAGACAGAAAGTCAGCCACTAGAGATAACGATAACATAACAGAACAGCTGATTGTCAAATGTCAACACAACGCGAATGACAGTGAGACCTCAAAATTGCCATATTCAAATTTAATTTTATTATTCGACTGTTAAACAGATACATTTTCTCAGTCATATTTTAACCTTCATAGTATTCAACCGCTAGTATTCTACTTATATAATATGAACGATACTAATAACAAACTGGTACCTACATCATATAATTAACGTTTTGACAATGTGCAACATTATACATGTCGTCAAGCGTCAAGACACCTTATCCAAGTGTCAGTAGTGTCACTTGTCAATGTCAGTCACAGAGTACGGTTTGAGATTAGTTAGTTGCTGTCAACAATATCAACATCAATATTAAATTATTCCTGAAAAATTGTGAAGATAATGGTTACGTTCGCCCCTGATGAAGTGGGACTGGCAGACCAGTCACCATGTGCTGGTATACGAGCCGATCTCAAAATGTGTTTACTGAGTAGCAACTGCTGTAAAAAGGTTGGTTATGATTGATGCTTCAAGATGTACGTACTTCAGGTTACCAAAATCGCCAAGATAGTCAAGATAGACATTGCAAAATATTGGGCTGTCGAAAAATTGGATACTCAGTGATCATTGAAAGCACTAACCTGACACTTTGTTTCCATTTCAGGATAAAAAGACTCCAAGGGAGTGCCTCAAAGTAGGGTTAGTTCCTGATGAATGTTTGCAGTTACGACAAAGTTTCTTTGAATGCAAAAGATCATTGGTGAGAATTATATTGATTATTATTCAGAGATCCTCCACTAACATGCCGTTAAATAAATTTCATAGAAAGACTACCTTATCCCAGCGACTTCATCTGTGTGGACTTTAATCAGGCCTAAAAATAAAAAAAGTAGTATGGACCAAGTAATCACATTGTCCCAGTTTCTCCTCTTTGGGGTAGAATTTTCAAAAATTTTTATTGGAAGCCTATGTGAAACAAAGAACACACCCTGCAAGTTTCACACGTCTACAAGCGGTTTACGCTGTGTGTTGATGTATCAGTCAGTCATTCAGGACAAATAATTTTATGTGTATAGATAGATATATTATGTAATTTCTAGTGTAACATAAGTTATAGCCAAGTTGTTAAGAGTTGCACCTCTTAATGTGTGTTATAAATTACTGTATTGAATATCTGTCAAATTTATGTTAAAAGTTTAATTTCTCTACTTCCAGTTGGACACCAGAAGAAGATTCAGGGGGCACAAAGGCTATTGATGTTGGGACCACTTAATTTAGCTCACTAGTTAGTTAGTTATAATTGTTATTTGTTACCCATAATTGTAAATAAAAAAGATTAATAAGCACTTGTTAAATATTTGTTTTTTATCTTTCTTATTTGATTTCTAATATGTACTTATGTATTCCCATATCAAAAAATAATACTGATTTGTTAATCTGTTTTGCTAAATTATTATTGTGTTTACTTAAATTAATAAATCTTAAAAATGTCTCTTAAATGTGATAATGGGAGAATAATGTTAGTTATAATCTAATAAACATACATTAATCTCCACCAATCCACATTGGAGCAGTGTGGTGGAGTATACTCAAGGCCTTCCCCATTAGTGGGGAGAGACCCAGCAGTGGGACATAAAAAGGGTTGAAGGCAATAGTAACACAACTGGTCTTTATATAGCCATGTTAACTCCAAGGTCCAAATTGTTATCAACAAAACTTCAGGTCAAATCTTTGGAGTTACATCAATTTTATTAAATGTCCCATTGAATCAGCTAATTCTATGTACACATGAAAATATTGACATAAGAGTTAAGTGTATAAAAACACAGATGTGGGAATAAATGTGATTCTGCAATGTTCTTTTTAATCTTAATTTTAATCTATACTAATAATATAAAGCTGGAGAGTTTGTTTGTTTGAATACGCTAATCTCAGGAACTACTGGAGCGATTTGAAAAATTCCTTTTGTATGTGATAGCTACATTTATGAGGAAGATTATAGGCTATCAAACATTACTATTTAAGCGTTACTATTCTTAACGCGGGTGAAACCGCGTGACACAGCTAGTATGAAATAAAAGACACAGCACAAATTCCATTATTTTATTATAAAAATAATTCAAATGTTTATTTGTCTAATATGGAGCTTAGCTCTTAATGAAAACTAGCTTTCCAAGCTAAATAATAAATTTAAATTACATATTTATTTCTACTTTGCACTTAAACTAAAATACATACTTCGTACATTCATATTAAATTTTGGTACTGATTTCTTACATATTTTTTCTCACAATATCTCACATTTAAACAATCTTCAAGTACAAATTTTAAAGTATTTAAACCATCAATAAAATTATCTTGACACAATTTTAAATTAGGCCCTCATTGCAATTTTTATTGCTGTTCAGAAGAATCACAAACGTTTTGCAATAGTAAGTATTTTGAGTTTGAGTGTTATTAATAATTATTATTGCCCAAAATTGTCTTAGTAAACAGTGATAGGTATGTCTTACTGTTGGGATGCAACAGCAAAAATTAACTTTTAGTTTTTTGTTTTAGCCAAAACAAGATTTTTACTATTAGGTAAGTTATCGGTATTAACAGATATTGGTAAAAATTACTTCATTCGTCATAATCGAAGTCAACAAAGGCCATAAAGAAAAGTATATTAAAACGTTAGCTTTTTCATTTAAATAAAATTATAGACATTAAATATGCACACTAATACTAGACTAAACACTAGAATTAACAGCACTGTAAAAGCTTGCTTCAATTATTAAGTTTAAAACTACATTTAAGGCCCGAAAATGCGTTTAAGGTTTCCTTACTTTAAAAGAGAATATTCTATGGCGTTCAAAGATTTTTTTATAATAACTTCAAAATACCAAAGTAGCAAGATTATTATTGTTATGAAAGTGTGATTAATAGCAGAAATAAACATCGTGCATTTGAAAATGTGTTAATTGTGACATAATTATTTATGTTGTGAATACTTGTGAACACAATCTTGAATACAATCATTATTATTGCTTTGAACATAGGTACCTACAAGACACCTAACTACATATTTTTTGGTAAGTTTTTGAGTAATTTCGTTCGGTAGCATCATGATGACTAACTCGCGTACCAACTCATTCAATAAAAATTTTAATAGTTTTTTGTTATAATAAAACGTTAGTAGGTACTTACTTCAGAGAAGAGAATATTTTTAGCTACTAGTAAAGTAGTTAATGTTTAATTAACAGTAGAGTTAGAAATTATTGTGTTGTGATATTTGTACTTAGATGTAAAATGCATACCTACTCGTAGGTTTATAAATAAGAATTATTATTTATTGAGAAAACATTCGGATATTGACTCTTTCTTCGATTTTAATTATATTATATACTACTACATTGATTAATAAGGTACCTACCTATTAAATTTTGTAAGAGTCAACTTTTGTATCTTTTGTCAATGAAAACATTCATTCCCTAAAAACCGGTGATAGATTAGTGTGAAACCCTCAGGTGTATGTAACCTTGTGGTACGGTTACATAAAAAATAATTTAATTTCATCTATAACTCTGTTTTGTTCTCTTAAAAGATTGTTCTGACTCATTACATTTCAATATTTTCGCAGTGAAATTTGTTGTTGTTGAAAATATTGATGACTGTAATATTTTCGTCATGTATGATATGTTTTGTGATATGTAGAAAACTCTGAATTTATTAAAACATTAAGTTATTGAATTATACGTGCTTCGATTAACCACTGAATAGAATATACTCGTAAGTACGAGTAGGCACCTACACTAGTAGAGTATATATTAACTCAACCACATTTTTTTAATGTTTAACGAAGCTTTTGGGGTTATTGAAAAAAATATTTGGTAAATATTTATAATAAGAAAATAGAAATAACTATAGGTATCAGATAATATTTATGACCGTGTATATTTATTGAATGTATTTAGGTATTTGTTTATGAAGAAAAATATTGAGACAACGTGTTTTAGTTCACTAATATTGGCAGTTATTTTTTTAATTTTTATCGCACTAAGTAATATCTATTTCCGTAGGAAGTATCGATAATTATTTTAAAATTGAACGTATCATTATAAAGATATTATTAATTTAAAAACATTCTTATTTAAATTTCTACGTTTAGTAATTTATGTGCTAGTTATAGTATGCAATTATTAAGAAGATAAAGTGTCAATTTAAGCTTTATTAATTAATTATCTAAATAAGATTCCTAAGAAGGAAAATATTAATAAAATTTATACATGACATACTATTAGGTATAATCACTAAGTACATAATAATAATGAGAAGAGAGAACACGACGCGCTCCGATGACCACAAAAATTTATTTTTATAAATGAAAATTATTTTTTTGTTTTAAAAATAATTGACGTGTAGGGGCAAGTGGGGTAGATTCATACAAGGGGCACCATCATACACTAGATATATCTAACGTTAGGCGCAAATCAACTAAATGATTTAGACGTGTATACGTAGCTTACTTGTGTGTGTGGTTGCTGACTGAGTTTGACAGCAGTCGGTGCGAGACACGCGATGGTGTGACACGGAACGTGATTCGGCTACGCGTAAGTAATTTTAT
>DWQK01002140.1:0-13783 GCA_018231225.1 Noctuana stator
GGGCCGGAGGGCGACCTGTGCTCCTTTTGCCGAGACGCGGTCTCCATTCGAGGACTTTTCTTCCCCATCGGTTGTCAATCCTTTGAACGATGTGGCCTGCCCACTGCCACTTCAGTTTGCTTATTCTGCGAGTTATATTGGTTACCTTAGTTCGTCTACGGATTTCGCAGTTGCAGATTCTATGAACTGTAAACATCAACCACCAAATATTGTGAAGCGGAGTAAAATATAAGCTGCAGCACACTTCAGGATGGAATCTTTATGTACATGATACATATGACGTCATATCGGGTCTGAACGTGTCGAGGAGATGTGCAACAAACGACCTCATAAAGTTAGTGCTCAAAGCACTGTAGAAGTGAGGATAACGTCGGCACATATCGACTACTTGTTTGATAGGCAGCGAGTGACGATAGACGATTCAAATCAAATAATTTCAAATAAAAAGGTACCATAAAGTATAATATGTGTACACTGGATGAATGTTAAATAATACGGTACATCTGCTTTGGGCGCTCTTTTGGCTAAGGCCGGGAGAAAAGAGCTGGCGGAAAAAACTCTCGGCACTCTTTTTAAATCAAATGTATATATTATAAATAATGCAGTAGAGGTTTAGCCTGATAGTGAGCCCAAGTGACAGCTAAGCATGTGCGTCTTACCTGTATTTCTAGTGTAAATATTATTATTTCCAATGCCGGCTACCATATTTTGAAGAATATTGAGGCACTGAAATCATTTTAACTTAGTCAGGTTTATACATATATGCCTGTTTGTAAACGCCATTACTTAATAGGTCAATTAGAACAGATACCAACGACATCTTTTTTATTTTTTTTAAACATAATTTTCCTCGCCACTCGCTACTTGCTCGCGATGACACCAAACCCTTCACGTGTATTACACCTCAGAAGTCCAAAAAAAAATTAAGGGTAAAGTTAGTACTTTAATAGGATTTTAATACCTATACTTTCAATGCTTGTCACGTAAAATATAAAAATTAGTGTAGGGCATGGATCTAGAGGAACGGACTGAATATCGTAGTAGGACGAATTGAAGCACAACAATGGCAGCAGCGTCTGATTGCGTGAGTGAACGCACACGAGCGAGGTCAGTCAGTGCAAGAGCAACGAGAATTATCATCCTATGAATGGTTGAGTGTACACGCGTACATATGTACAAGGGGCCTTAGCTTATTACGGTAGCTTCGCTTGTATTTTACTGACATTCCGTCCATTTATTTTAGTCTATGGTGATCTTTTGTAATTCTTGCGAGAGTAATCAGCTAGACCAAATTATATGAAATTTTAAATGTACCCATGCAGTTTAATAGCTACTCGTATAGTAAGCCTAGTAGGTAACGCTGTTATTACCTCCCATTTAAAACTATAATTCTAACCGATAATAAACCATTTTATACACCTGGCAATTACATTAGGGTAGAAATCTTTTCATTTTATATAAGCGGCATTAAAATATTTATTAGATTCGCCGTTTATTCAGGCCTTCGAGGCTTTCGTTTAGGCCAAAGTAAACCACATTTCACCTTTCTGTGATGAGATCGAAATTTGTATAATTATTTTTTAATATTGAAATTGAAATATTTAGAGTAAATAAATCTTGAATATAAAAATTATTTATTCATGTATCAATCACCAACATAAAAAACTGAAAGTTTAGCTCCACAAATATTTTCCATAGTTGGAGTCAGGCCCACGTCTGTCATTGCAATCGTTTGTTAATGTCATCATAATCGTCTGTCGCTGGCATCACAACGGTTTCGGTAATCTACAAATTTCAAATTTTCAATGGTTTATGACAATATTATTATGTTAGAATTTGTACTTGTACAATCGTGTACCTACTTAAACGTAAGAAAATACACCAGCGTAAAGTTCTATCGCGGTCCCGATTACACAGAAAGATAAAAAGATCCACAAGGAAAATAGTTACAAATTTTAATCTCATGGGACCGGCGATTTATTCCTCAGTTATTGCTCGCCCCATAACCTTCAAACGCGGTTAACTTGTATGGACCCTGGGATTTATTCTGTAAGGAACATGACGTCATGTGCTTTCTTTGATCTGTTTGTGACATAAAGGATACATAACTCAATTCCGGGGGAAAAACCGCAAGATATAATAATAATATGAGTAAATATTGATACGTTGCAGATTGGTCAAACAAGGTACTTTGAAAGTTCGTTGTTGAAGGAATCACTATGAAAATAGGTATTAAAGGTTTTGTTTACCTGAAGCTTACGCGGACGGACGGAAGCTTATTAAGTTTATAGTTTAATAGTTTGGTTATTGCCTGTATTCTTTTTATAACCCACTTCTGGGCACGGGTCTCCCCTTCAACCCGGTAAAGCCTGGAAAGCATACTTCACCATCCTGTTCCATTAGATGGCGATACGGGTTAGTGATCAACCCACCTAAAAGGTCTCCGAGACCGATGGCATGAAAACCACTGGCGGTTAGACATCCGAGTACCGACTGCGTCCGAGGTTGCTACCAGCGCAGCGAGACTACACGCTACAGTTTCTTCGCTTCTCTGCTCCCGAGCCTCGCTCCCTTTTAATGTACAGGCAGCCTTATTCAAAATCTTTAATTCATAATAAAACAATAAGACCATAATGGCTATACCATTATAATTTTATAACGATGCATGTTAGCTACCCTAGTCATTAAAGTAATTGCATGATTTACATCCAAATGGAGTTTCAGGAACAGAAGAAAGCCATTAAATTTTGTTTGCATGAATCGTAAACGGAATGGACTTATAGCGTGATTTATGATGTTATAAAAGCGGGTAATCATGCCAGCTTACGGTAAGTGGTCACCGTCGCGTATGGACATACCAATAAGCTTTTTACTGCCTTTATACCCGAATGCACGAAGCAAAGGACGATAATGTCTATATCAATTTGTGTATGTATGGTTGTTCCTATGTGGCCTTCTGAGAACCAACGCGCAGGCCGATTTGAATGATTCTTTCATCACTCGATTCGTCTTAACCTTGCGAGTGTCACTAAATATATAACAGTACCTAATCAAAGTTAATCAATTTATGAATATTTATAAATTTTAAAAGAATCAACGAACTGTGTCTAGAGGTATTGTTGAATAGGTATTTAAGATTTATTATCTTTCGGTTCCTCTCATAATTTATCATTTTAAGTAAGAGTTTAGGGTATATAAAACATTTAATGATGTAACCAATTTAACGACAGATGGCGTTGTTTAAAAAAATTAATTATTTAAAAAAAATGTAAAACGAATTTTTAAAAATTAAAAACAATGTTGTAAGTGAACATTTGTCTTGCCCCAAAAACCTTGCAATTTTCATGCGAATTATTTTCACAATTTTCGAGACATAAAGATCTATACGTTTTTAAACAAATTGCTCTTTTTAAGTACCTAATATAAAATAAGATTTTTATAATTTCCTTTCAAATCTACCCGGTCTAATAGAAAAGCCCTTACGAAACAACATTACCCTCTTTACTAAACTACGAACACGGTCAAGTTTCGTATCCTGCACTTAAACGAAAGGCCGAGCTAAAAGAGGCTTTATTGTAATAGCTGTTGGAGCCAATATAGCAGGTTTGTTCTGTATGGGGTTCCACAAGGGGAAGCCAAGGACCCGCTACCATTTGTGGTAGCAATCTGGAAGGGTCAAGCTCGTTCCGTTGTCTGTGTTAAATGGAGCATTTTAAGTACATCTATGTTTATATACAAGTTACTACCAATGTTAGATCTATCAGGAAAGTTCGTAACATTAAAAGGTTTTAAAGCTTTAATATTAATTCATTTTGCTGTAAAATGAAAATAGCTTTCATGGCTTCATTTAAATTGAAATGAAAACTTGCGACTTTAATGTTATTATTTCGCGGTAAAATATAAGAAGAAAATTATATTTCGTCCTACTTTTTTTAAACTTATTGAATCTTAAACTTCTTCTATTTCTGCAGTATTACTTTATTATTATTTTTTAAACCTTCTAACTGTCTATACAGCCAAATATAATTAAGTTAGTAATTATATATGAAAAACGGAGCTAAATTAACGGAACAGTAGACGTATTATGGACTTTATAAAACCAGACAGTTATCGGACAACCAAATTCAATTCCGTTCAAAGGACTCGTGTATCTCTCTGGTCAGTGTGTCACGTGTTTATCTCATTAGGTGTTACGTGACCGCAACTGACGTCAACAAAATAATATAAGCAGCTCGTAATAGGCCCCCTGGATTGGACAAAATGGCGTAGAGGCTCTACAATTCTCTACAAAATTATCTTTGACGATATTCCCTGCTTACTGAAAATCAATAGTATAACATTTCTGATTGATATTAAAAAGCCAAAAATAATGTTCGTCTCAGAGAAAAGAAAAATAACGAAACGCTAACAATTAACTCGCAACATCCTGAATGGCGGCCATATTTGTTATTTGGCTCACGTGCCCGTAAATATCGCTAAGCATGATTAATGTAGCTCCTATGTTCTTTTGGCCTCCATGGCCATATAAGCTGTAATATTGTTCACTTCTTTTTTTTCAGACCATTATAATTTTAGTGCTTTAAAATAGTGACAGGGCTTGGAATAAAGAGCATTCCGATACCTACTGGAAATCAGACATGTACCTACTTATTTAGTTTCATAGATAAATGGATATTTATTTACTTTTAGTTTCTTTACACATATCTAATGCGTATAAGATTAATTACATATAGGTATCTATTAATAACTAAAATCTGTCGCGTTTTATCTTCCGTACACTAGCAATACTCCGTTAAAAGTTGTTTAATCAGCTAATAACATCGCGAAATCCAGATGAAACTGGGATGACGAACAAATTATAGTGATAAACTCTATTACGAAGCAGAGGGCTGACGCTGTGATGCAATCTACTTGATGCGATTGTATTATACGCGACTAGCCACGATTGCCTTAAATATAATAAGCGTCGTAGCCAGACGTCTGCAACTTGAAGGTTTATCAGGCGTTGCACAAACGTAAATACTGGTATTGTGTTGGATGCAAGAAAGCGGGGAATTTCTTTTTTTCATTTACCTTAAGTAGGTATCAATATGAAGTCAAATACCTACCTATTTTCGCAGACGTAGACACTGTTTTGTGTCCTGTTGACTGTGGCTTCTACTAGATACTTTCCAATCAAATAGTGCCCATTCGGGGTAAGTAACTTGACCTAGCTTAACTAAGTTATTCGTTCAGACCACAAGCAATATGACTTAATATTCAAACAGAATACCTAGTAATCCCCATGAGTGCCCATGACACACTTAGCGTTGTCATGTGGAATGAACGTATTAATTAATACGAAAGCGCCGTATTAATTAAAATTGTGACGCATTACAATTACCTATTAATTATCAAAATGTTTTACGCTATATAACCACTATTTAAAACAATAATAATTATGTACCTCTATATAAATATTGTTTAATTCAGCATTAAACAATACTTTCTAAGACTTTAATACAGTTATACCTACTCTAATACCACTTTGTGCTCAACAGGGATGTGCCTATAGTACTACCATTTACATGTTATAGCATTCAGGTAGCCTGCATGTCATACAAAAACTTATTTTAGCGCCTGATATTTAATAATAGCAACAAACCTTAGTTCGTAAAATAACAATCGTAAAAGCTGAAGGAGTTTGCAGCTTGATAGTGATCAAGGACAAAATATTATGTTTTAGACTTTTCTGCATTTTGCGCTATAATTATAGTTTTAGTCAATGTCGTATCGTATCACAGTGTAGGTACTAAAGTTTACTGTACTCAGTACAATCTCAGTATCATACTGCAACCAAAGTGCAAGGCAAATCAAAATTCAGTGCAAAAGAGTTCACCGAAAATATCTTTTCATTTAAAAACACCCTCTACTTAATAAAACGAGCCCCGAGCCCGCGATAATTGGAACGATTTGGTAATTTGACGTTTCTGCAAAGGACCGGGGTCATGGTGCATGTCATAAAATAAAGCGGTTTTGGAAACACCGGCATTTTGAATAAAAAACATATTTTTACTTTTGTCGACCACAATTTTAAACTAAAGTAAATTTTGTTTGTCTTTTTTAAACAAGTTGAACTGAAATGTAATAGTTTAAGTATCTATAGTAGGCTACACTTGTTTTACTAACTAAATCTATTTGAAAGTTTTGAAACATAACCGTCGCTGCGTGCAACGATTTTTTGTGGCTACTATTGGGTATTATGTTATAGTCACCACACTTGAATTTGTGTTGGTGACCACAGTAGGTGGTAATAGTACACAGTTAGATGCTGCTACTGATGTCCTGAAAAATTTTGCCCTTCCACGTCTCCTAAAAGTCCTCGCTTTCAGCTTCTGAAATACACTAATCTTCAGCCGGAACGAGGGTCTGATTGATATTTGTGGGCAGCTCGCGTTGATAGCATTTTTCACAGAAATTATTCACGTCCCGAGCTACCGCCGCTTGGCACAATTCGGAAAATGATCGTTTTCGCCACCCTTGCCTTTCATAGTGTGTTTGTGATTCATGGCTCGTCTTTGCACTCATGGGTTGCACCTTAGATGTAATTCATGGAGTGTAGGTACTAAAGTTCAAAGTTATTAAGTGTCAGTATTAACGGGACAGAGTGTGGTAAGCCGTTAAAATAATTACGAGAGTCCGAAGATGGATCTAGAAAATTATTTGTAAAACCTATTAATATTTATTTCTTCCATAGTAGACGATTGGGAAGTTTAGGAACGGTTTACACAGAACTAGACACAAAAAATCATAAGAAACGGTCCAGTAATAAAAAACAAACGTAATTTAAATAAGTATGTATTGAAACTTTTTTTAACTCGGTTTAGGATACCAGCAATTGAGAACTTACACCTAAACTAGAGTCGCGTGATGTAGGTACGCAGAGACACGGACTCGCCGTATCCGAGAGATAGAGCCTCCTCAAATTGTCTTCACTGGAGACGATTTATCGAATTCAGTCTGCTCAATTTTGTTGACTTTGAGCCGCCTTGTGTACTCACCTAATAAATAAGAGCGGCCGCAGCAAACATTTTTATTTCGGGCAAATACTTTTTTTTGGCGTTATTTATTTATCATCCATTTCTGTTTTTGGATAGTAGGTAAATATCCTTTTGCTTCGGCAAAATTTGGCGGGTTTATTGATTGAAAGCAAACAACAATTTGTTGCTTAAATAGTAGATTGTAAATAGTTGGGGTTACAGTTCGGGTTAATTAGGTTTTTTGTACTGTTTACCGCGCTTAATAACTTTCTCTGGATCTAGCTGAAAGTATTTACTTTGTTTATAAAAGGAAGGCCAAGTTTTAAAATGTTTCCACTTTGATAAGAGGTCAAATAAATTACAATATGTTTTTAAAAAGTCGTAATACGAGTATATTTAGCTTGGCCCCCATTTTTGTGGCTTTATTTTAAACTTTGCAAAAGATTTTTCAACTACTTCTACTTTACTTTTACAAAACTTTGTACACACATTGAGTGCTCGTGAAAAAACAACATTATGATATCGTTATAGTCGGATGATGGAGTCAAGACTTCAAGAGGTGGACCGTGAGTTTAATCGTTACGATCCCAAGATTTCTAACTGCCACATAATAATTAACCAGTGAATTGAAAAACTCATGAACCCTGAATCACATCCAGGGGTACTCTCAAACACTTTAAAAAATAATCATCTAAATCGATCCAGCCTTTCAATAACAAACGAAGCAAAGTAAGGTAACAATTACAAAAGACATCAAATTCCCATGATTATGTTAACTCCGTCTAACTTAGGCTTCTAAGCGTTCTAAACCTAATTTTTAGGAACATTTTATCTTCAAATTAGTGAGCCAAGAGCTTTCTTTAAAAACTTTTGCATGTAAAGTAAGCTTGCTAGGTAATGAATAATTAATTCAATTTGAATAAACTTACAGTTTAGAAGTTCCAACTTTTACCTTAATAATGTTTTTAAGGCACTTTGGCATTCTTTAAGCAGTATTTAAAATGAACATCTTGCAAGTTACTTAAAATTAACTCTACAAGACAAAATCCGCGATGAAATCCTTTGACGAACGAAATATCTCAGTGATTTTTAAGACTAAAAAAGAAGAAAAGAGGAGTTCTCAATCCGACTGACACATAACTTTCGACTAGGTGAACGGATTTTGATAAGTCTTTTAGTCCCATTTAGTCCCATTTCAATTTGGTTCAATTCTGAGAATGGCATCAATGAGAAAGCCATATGTCTTAAATTTGCAAAGGATTAAGCATGTGCGACGCGAGTTATAAATTATGTACTTAGTGTGATTTCATAGTCGACTACGATCTTCAAGTGTTGATAATGAAGTACAAAATAGGCATACTTCGCTCTAATACGTAGTTTCATTCGCAATAAACTGCAGTAACTAGCAACTAATCTGCATTTCGTGTTTATATAACCCCATCCCACGATGTATGAACAGCTACCACTTACTACAGGTGTTTGGGATTGAGTTGTACTAGTTAGCGAATAGTTTGAGTAGATCTGTGCATTATTTAGTACCTAAAAGCGTAAGATGGTAATGGTATTAGAAACTCGCAAGAACTTGTAGAATTTCTAAGTAAAACCTTATGCAGGTCGGTTGAACTACGGTCTTACTATGCACCGCAAATTATTATTATATTTATGAATGTTGTAATAGATATGTGCCGTACCATTCTATAAAAACGGCAAAAAAAACACATGTTTTTTGTATAGGAGCCCCATTTAAATATTTATTTATTCGGTTTTTTATTATTTGTTGTTTTAGTGGCAACAGAAATACATCATCTGTAAAAATTTTAACAAATATATTTTAATTTTTTTGGTGACAGACGGACAGCGGAGTCTTAGTAATGGGGTACCGTTTTACCCCTTGGGTACGGAACCCTAAAAAACGCCCAAGCAGCCTCGCTTTTAGGCTTTAAGATGAAATCTGATTGTGACCTTGCATTTTCCTCTTCTTCCTGCCCTTGGGAAACCAGAATTACACCAATCAATGAATGACACATTTGTTCATCATGAAATTAAGTGCTTCATTAAAAACTTTTACCGAAAACAATAATTAAATTATTTCTACTACTACTCGCGTCTGCCTCGCCTTAGCCATGTATCGCATCATGGTTTATGTTTCCCAAGTTGTCCCTCTTTTCCCAGTAGTACATGAAAGATATACTCGTATGACCCGGAAAAAACTGATTGCTGCATCACAGGGGATTTAGTCTTTAGGTAGTAGACTTTCTCACGCACCTAAGCAATAACGAATAAGACGTTGTCTCCAAGTCTTTAGCACTACGATGAGATCCATTAGAGCTTCACCGTTCATCACTAACCCAGCTATAGGCAGTAAGGCTAGTCTGAATGTCAAGAGCGATGTTATTTTTACATTTCGCTTTATGCCGGGCTCGGACCCCGACTATCATCAGCTGTAATGGCGAAACATGGAGCTGTACAAGTTAGGAGGTGGCGGTTTGACTTGAATATAATTGCTAACTTGCTTCAGTTATCACCATCTTCATAAATTCATAATATTTTTATGCAAGCCTAACACCAAATTGCAAAAATATAAAAAATCTAGTAATTTGGTGTTTGTAAATCTGTAGATAGACGTTTTTTAAGAGTTTCAGGGTTACACTTCCCCTAAAAATACACTTAAATCGAACCATTATGCGAAAACTTTCGAAAAGTTTACCACCACATGGACCTGGTAAAAGAACGGACTGAACTTCGTAGTAGGACACAGTGATGCACGACAATGGCGGCAGCGTCTGAAAGTGTGAGCGAGAGCAAACGAGAATATTATGCTATGTGTGAATATACACATGTACATATATGGGGCCTTGATTTATTACGGTAGCTGCGCTTGTGTTTTACTTAAAGTCACAATTATTTTAGTTAATCTACCTTAAATATGCTACCCAAAGAAAGTTTTGTAAGAAAACTTTGTATTTGCCTCCTCCATTTAATCTTCTGAATAAGGTTGCACGTAGTTATGGCGGTGACCTTTTTGCGGCATTTGAGCTAAAACTGTAACAGAGACCTTCCATAGCCGCTAGTGCGTTTTATACCTGAGAAGCCTTGACAAGAAATTGCCCTTAGACTTGATTCTAAAAGAAAACAATGTAGGTTTTATAACCGAATATAAAGAAGAAAGTATAAAGTGATAGTTTAGTGGTTGAATTTACGGCTAACGTTACGGTTCAAACCCTGCACGCACTCTACCTTGGCTTATCTGAGTTGTTATACCTAGTATCTACAATCTTTACACTATCAATTGTAACAACCTTTATTATTGTTCTCCGCTATTATTGTTACTTGAACTAAATCTGCCAGGCTATTTCTACTTAGTAATAGTTTTTTTTTAATTCAGCCATTTAAGCAGTTCGCGGTGAAGTGGTAGTGACGCAAATGCTTAGCTGTCACTTGTGCTCACTATCAGGCTTAAGCTATACTGCATAATTTGTTAATGACTTGTAATTTATACATTTGATTTTAAAGGAGTGCCGAGAGTTTTTTTCCGGCGGCTTTTTTCTCCCGGCCTACCTTAGAAAAAAGAGCGCCGAAAGCCGATGTACCGAGTTATTTGACGTTCATCCAGTGTATACAATGTACCTTATGATGAATAAAACTGTATTTGTATTTCGTTTCAAAATATTATTATATTAAATAGATTCCAATTCTAAAACACATGTAAATTGAGCATGATCACAATGTTATGTTAACCCCAGTGCGAATTTCTAAAACAAACACTGGCGCAGCTCGCCAGTGTGAGTATATATTCGGATTGTAGCAATTGTTACTACCTAATCTAATATTCAGACTTATATTTAAATCATTAGTTGACGGTTTTGGACCCAATATTAATAGATAACTTGGCTATTTACTTTGCTACTTCGCTAGCAATGCGTCCACATATTAGTTCAGATTATATTTATTAGTATATTCAGTTGTGTTTTTTTTTTAGTTGCAGTGATCACCAAATAAGCTGGTAAAGAAATTCAACTGTCTAACTATAACGGTTCATGAGGTTCAGCGTGACAAACGGACAGACAGACTGACAGCGGAGTCTTAATACGTTATTTAGGGTCCCATTTTTAAATACGGAACCCAAAACAATGACCCATTTAATATGGGCCAAGATCAAGCGGCCAGCAATCACTTTTATATGCTTTTAAAATATTAAATTAAATCAAAAGGTATGTATATGTATTGTGGCTCTCTATTCATCATACGTGTATAAAGTATCATAAGGTAGCATTCACAATCATAACAATCATATGATATAACCATTCTCATTGGTTAAGGACGGCAGTGGTCATCTCTTCTCCTGACAAGAAAATTGTTTGGGAACACGTCCTGTATGCTGAGAGGCTGATTAACTTATTTTTGTCTCGCTACATGCAATTGAACAAGGGGTTCTGCTGATTGAAAAAGTGTCAATGTCGCATCTACTTCTACAGTTTAGGTACTGCACTGAGATCATGCAATTAGTTTCAACTCCAAAAAACAAAAATGCAAGTCTTTCAGATAATCTTTGTCCCTTCATATTAGGTATGTTTTAAAAAATCGTTCACAACGATCTGTTAATCTGTTCTTTTTATACTCAACCATTTATAAATAATCGTTTTTTTTTTAATATTTCCGGTAACCACACAACGTAAATAGTATTTATAAAAACAATGGTTATAAAATTTTGCAAAACACTGTCTGGTTTATGTAAAACACCATAATAATCTCTTTTTATTAATATTCTGCACTGATATTAATCTTTACGTACCTACTTCATTAAACCAGATACGTGAACCTCATATTTAGGTATAGTTTTTAATTCCTTAAAATTATAAATTCATGTAAACATCTCCGGCTTAAGTACCCTTACTTTCATTGTTAATAATTCAGTGTGCCTAACATACTTAATCATAATATTGTATTTACAGCCATTTAGGTCTCAGTAATATTAAAATAGAGTTCCCACTCATTAGCAGAAGTATATTATATAATTGGTTTAATTACAAATGTATTAAACTAGCTTATCCCCGCGACTTTGTCCGCGTGGACTTTAGAATCGGCCCAAAAAATCAAAAGCATTGAACCAAGGAATCACGTTGTCCAATACAATCTTAGCCCCCGTTTTACACCCCCTCAGTAAAATTTCGAATCCTCGGGTCGAGTGTCGCCGACTCCTGATTTAAATTATTGCACTTCAAAGCAGCCAACTTTATGAACTGCACACTTACCAAGTCTTGTATAATTAGAGTTTTAAGAGATCAACAGTTTCGCAGGTACACTAAACTGCTTTATAGTGGCTGAACGCCACTGATAAACTAAATAAGCTTTTCAGCTCACTAATTTCAGTATTATCTTGTGTTTAAATTCTATATGCAGTTTAAATTTTAATTATATTCAAACTTTATAACACGAGTAATATGGGTAACACTAATTTATTTACGGCGGTATCATTTTGTGAGTATCAGAATCATGAAAGCGATTTCGTTAAAGAATGTAGATAATATTATTGATGTTACGTGGCACAGATCAATGCTTAATTAGTCATTTGAAATATACTGAACATGCAGACTTTTTCAAACTTTTCGATAAAATGATCACTCGTACTTTCCCGTGAAGAATAACTGTACTACTGAAAGTTCTCCAAAATATTATCAATAATTGCTACAGTGTAGCAGCTACACCATTGTCGCCACTTTGTATGATTTGTGATATGTAGTTTGTATGTTAATAAGTGTGTCGCTACCGAGTTATACGATTCATTAAAATATAAGGAAATGTCAGGTAAATTCACGACTTTCTCTTAGTTTACAGAAGCCACAAAAGCTAGGCTGCCGACAATCATTTGCTCGGCGAAAGTAAATATTGTGAAAGCAATCATCCACTTCGTGTTTCGACGGTTTGAGAGAGATCCATTAAACAACGGATCGGAATGTCACTGGTATTTTTATCTTTTCGTTGAATCATAATTAAATTTATTTACAGAAACCTCGGTAGGCATTTCGATGAAATTTATATTGTGGTTCCTATTTTCCTGTCTTGGTCCTTTTACGACACGCAGGTAAATTAAATAGGACTTCAATAATTTAGTTTAGTGTATGTGACCTATACATACGTTAAGTACAGTATACAGTATTCATCAATTGTATACTAGTATTGTATAAATATAATATTTTCACATTTATTGTAAAAATAGTAACGATATAGGTAGTATAATCGAACTAAGTCTACTTCCTTTAGTGGCCCTACGTGCTAACGATTGCCAACCACTGCACAACGATAACATTATGTTTAATACTACGAAACTCATATTTAAACGTTAGTACTTTAATAACAGAATGGAACATTGCCGGTTCTTGCTTATTACCTCATTATTAACTTGTCAGAAACTGGCAGCTGTTACAAATGCTCAGGCATCATAAATACTTCATAAACGCTGCGTTTGAACCAGAAAATGTATTTATATATTTTTCATTTCTGTTAGGAGCTGCCGCGATCGCGGGGGTGAATAGGGAATGAGGGCTTGCTTTGTTAGTATTACGTGCAAAGTTGTATTTAGATTTTTAATTCATATTCTGATGTGAGTTGTTTAAAGAGTCTTTATTTTTATTTCTTTTTTATACAAAAAATATCAATTACCACAGGGTTTTTTTTTTGCGCCCAGACAAATTAACAGGACTACCCTCCGGAATATGCGCGGGAGGGAGGTGGTGAATGCTCATGCATACCAACGCAGCCGGCCA
>DWQK01002141.1:0-13783 GCA_018231225.1 Noctuana stator
GCCTCGGACGGCTTGCAGGGAGGTGACACTGGCGATGGCAAGGAGGAGCTCCAGCCGCAGCCCCAACCTGAAGATGAAAGGTGAGTACATAATGCCCTTTCACTCTTCATTACAATGACTTTATGTTCTCACATATAAAAACTTTAATTTATAAACTTTTCACACACTCACATTCATTACACATATAAACTGGAAATGGAAAAATATTGAATTGTTTGGAGACAATAATATATTTTTGGTTGCTTTTTATCATTTTTTATTAACTAGCTAATTATTTGTAAAGTATATATTTTATGAATAGGAAAAAAATAAAATAAATTGCTGTTATTGCTTTAGTGCAACTGTCACTTTTGCTATTAGGTATAAAATTCTTATAAAAGTCTTTAGTCTCTTCAAATCATCAACCTATTTTCAGTATAATAATATTATTTTTACCACATTTTTAGTGGCTGTCTGAACTCATCTTTTGAATCTGTGATCATTGGGGATCACCATATTTTTAGAGCGAGAGTAAAAATATTGAGCAATATTTTGCTATTGCTTTTTGCTATTTAGAATCTGTTGACCAATTAACATCAAAATAAACTATTGAGAACACTGTATAATTATAATATTTTAAGGTAATTTTTAATAATCTGACAACTTATAAAATTCCCTTTAACGACATATAAGTTTTTTTTTATCACAAAAAATTTACAATGTTCATGTTGTTAATAGGTAATAGTAGCTAGTGCTAGATAGCTATTTCAGCTAATCATGATGATAAAAAAACTTATAATTGTGAAGAATCATTATTATATTTATTTTCTGAATACTATGATAGTATATAATATATATGTGTGACTGTGTATATGTGACTTCAAAATAAAAAATACTTATATCTAAGTTGAATATTTATAAAGCAAAATATATTTATTTATAATAAGCACACAGTATTTATGTGCTAAAGACTAATTGTGCTTATAATATATTATGTTATCATCATATTATATACGTTTTCGTTTCTCGTGTATATAGGAATATTAAACATCAGCGGACTCTGGTAGACTGTTTTTTGACCAATCAGTTGGTGATGAAATATTTACCTTGCTTTCTTCATATAATTTTCAAATATAAGCAGTAAGTAATACCTAGTAGATATCATAAATGTTAGAGAAAGTCGTTTGAATGTTAATTGGACTACATGAGAAATTGAGCTTAGAGTAAATCTCGCAGTGTAATAAGTCAAATTAAAATCAAATTTGCGGCTTTTTAAACAGCTAACAGACACGATATACACGAATAAGGTGGAGATGAAAACGGCGCACTCCAAACACTTAATGTAAGGACTGTCGAGCTAGAGAAATTGAATTTATTAGAACCGTTAGCGATTGGAATTCGAACCAAAACAGGGTCCATTATACATTAAATGCAAAAGCGATTCAGTCACATTTATTTTGTGTTTGTAGGACTTGGTTTTGTAACTTGTTTTGCGCATTGCGTGTGGAATAGCTTATTGCTTGGAGAGATATGTTGGTTAGCAACAGAACTAGAATATCTCTGCAGCTGCAAGTAACGAATCCCGTATCTATTTGCGAAAATAACTCATCCGTAGACAATGGCGGTTGTTTTCGTTGCGTTCGGCCACATCTCGTACCGGCGAGCGGAATCCGACGTTCCTTTGATGCTGTTTATTTGCTCTTCGTCCTGCGACAGAAATAGGTGGTTGACACGTACGGTGCATGGTGCCCGCCGGTATGCCGATGAGTCACCGACTCACGCGCAACGCACTCGATCCACGAGTCGGCTAAAAAAGACACGGCAGTCCTTTTTCGTCTGTCTGTTTCAGCGATTGCTGCACCCTTTTTTCCGAACTTGACATCGATGATTTTATTACTTTCTCTCGGCACTTCAGTGTGGACAGTTTCATAGGGGAAGACACCTTAAGCGAAGCCAAAACTCACTTTGCATTCCAATGTCTGACCATGAACGTAGCTAACCTACTTAACATTTCAAAGTTCCTTCTGTATTCATAACACGAAGCCGCAGTGTAAAGAAGTCGATGCCGGCGCCAGCGCAACGTCACTGGCGTCGTTGGTAATCGAGTCGACGGAGGAAGGCCGCGAAACTTGAGCCTTCCACTCGCTCTGATCGACTCACATGCATCACAGTTCTCAAGCAGTCATATAAGCAGACACTTAATGCGGTTAGGAGTACTTCGCGACGGACACAGAGCTCAATGTTTCAAATCGTCATTACTTAAGTGGGCCTCGACCGCTTCGATGCTTATGATGTCGTATATTTAGTTATGGTCAGTGTGACTCACGGTTGCCAACGTTATTTGGTTCATGCGAATCGTTAGTTTTTTTTTTTTTCATATGTTGTCCGCGATGTAGGAGAGTCCTTAGAGATTCCGCGAGTTTTTCCAATAGCCCATTGTTTAAGTGTGTTTTTGAACTTCTCTTCATTCATGGAATCGGTTGTCGTGAGCTCGAGTACGGCGGAGCAATTAAATGACGATTTTATGTCTTTTGTGGAAATGTTCTGCATTTACATTAGACGTACAGTATGCACCACAAGTGTTTTTTCCTTATAAATGTTGTAATAACATTTTCTAAATTTTTTGTAACCTTTAACTATTAAACTAAAGTACCTACTAGAAAATATGGCTGTACTATAACAAATTATATTAATTGAGTATTAAAAATATAACAACAGGTTGATCGATCAGTAAAACGAATTAGAAAACAGTTCGGTTAATATTAATTTTTACCACATACCTAATAAGTATAGCAGTTGAAAATGGTTAAATTCAATTGAGTAGGTAGGTAAAGGTAGGAGCGGTGTAATCAGAATGCGGTAAAAAATCGATTTCAATATGTGATTGAAATCATTATTATTTAAATTAACTTAATATAGCACGAAGTTACATTTAAAAAAAAAAATTTGTCGCTTTCGATTTTACATCATTATTTCTATTCAATATTCAATTCACAAAGACAAAGCATAATTTCGTGTTATGAAGAATTGTTTTAGTAAATGTTGCTACGTGATTAAATGTCTGCCGAAGAACGGGGAACAATTTGAAAGATTCGTTGTCTCGTACAATTTCTAGTAGCCGGCCGGCAGCCGGTGCGATCTATTGGCGTGTTTGTATCGGTGAAAGTGGATTCTCAAACTGTCGCCTCGCTCGCCTCTGCTCCGAACAGAATATTGTCAAATAAATCGCTCAAGACTGCTCTAATTTTGTCCTGTCTAATTATTTAGTACATATTTTACGCCGCTTTGATTTAGGTTTATATATCTGTCTATACTTGCAATGTTTGTCAAAGGACTGTACGATGCGTGCGTTTCATACAAATATTTTTTTCCATTTTCACGGTACAACTGAAAGTAAATAACTTTTCTTCGCTATTGTGGATGTCAATTTGTGGACAATGTTTCCATTTAGGTATGCCGTACGTGGAGGCGTAGCTACTCACGAGGACAAAGATGGTCGCCTCAAATATAGTAAGTATGTTCCAGCAGTAACCCTCCCCAACCAAAACACAAATACCTAGTTGTACTTACTACAAGACTTACTACACGGTGAGTTAAGAGGACAGCGGTGGTACCTTCCCTGGCGAACTTTATAAGCTCCACAACTTACAAAGATTGCCAGATTCCATTGAATTGGACAGTAAAAACATACTACCTATATATCAGAATGCCTACAACAATTAAAAAAATAGGATAAAAAAACTATGTAGGTACCTACGTAATTACTTGACGACAATCATTATAAATTTGCGATGTAGGTACATAATGCTGCGAATTGTGTGATGTTAGTTAAATTAAACGTAAGACGTCGAACAAAATTATAATTGGACGTGAATACATTCAGATTCAGACATGTTTCGCGTTGTTTAAATAACTTGCGTTGCGGAGGTGCGTAGGAATTTTGACGTCACCACGTCTATTACATCAGTGTGGCCGATAAAACAGTTTTATGAATTGATACGTGGACGCCAATGTATTAGACACGCGTAAATCATAACGCGATAGGGGAACTTGTGAAGTCATAGAAATAAGTTGCAATTTTTCCATTACCTACGTTGGACATAGTCGGTATGATGTGTTATAATTTTATTAACATGTTTCCCATTTTTACATTTTCTGACGTGTGACGTCGATTCCTTGTAATGTTACAAACTCTTTATACCTACTAGGCACTTTTCCATCGTCTCGTCGATTTTACTTTGTAATCCCTACGGTGTAGTGTGGTTATGGTGCCGGTCCACTATTAAGGTCCTGGGTTGGCTTACTAGTGGGTCAGAAGTCTAAATACTACAACACGAAATCTGTTTGGTTTGTGTGTTGGTGTAATTGATTGTCGTGCCACAGGGAATCCTAGTATGGGATTGTGAGAATATTTCGTGATGAACTGCATTCTTTAAACTCAAACAACGTAGTACCTAATTAATTACAAACATCAGTCAGTCTCAAGATAGGTAGTAAAGACCATTCGACATGGTTTATCTGCGATAATAATTAACACCAGGAGCCTTATTCACTATGACATTAAAAACACGTAACGCGGCACGCATGATGATTAAGATTTTTCAATTCCACGCACAATGATGCACATTCCACGCATAATTCCACGATTGGCGTATCACACGTAGTAAATATTTATATTATTACTATATATTATACTTTTGGTGGCGTGGCGCGTTTCGAAATCACGATTATGTTTTAAGCGCGTTATGACATCACACGTTATTGATAAGGAATGTCGTGCGAAAAAGGCCCCAGTTGCAACTACGTTGACGGTCACGATGATAACTTGATAACAGAGATTGATACTATAAACTTCGTATTGTAATACCTACTCACATCGTCGTCCATCTTATATATATGGACGACCTATATATATATATATATATCTTATGTGCGTGTGTATGTCACTGAACTCCTAAACGACTGGACTGATTTTGATGAAATGTGTTGTGTGTGTTCAAGGGGACTTGAAAATATCTACATTCATGAGGAAGGCTATCAAGCATTACGTTACTATTCTTAATGCGAATGGAACCGTGCGGCACTGCTAGTATACACTATAATACTCATACCTCTTACACACTTTTTTATATTAAGTAATTAACAGAAAACAAGATGCAGAACTCGGAACTCGTGTAGCCGTTTCGGTTTGTTAGTTTCGTGGCGGAGATGTGCTGCCAGAATTTAATACAGTGAAAGCTTCACAGCGGCAATATTTGTGTCAGTTATATCTTGTGCCTTCCTAACCAAACATTTATCTTCGTCTAAAACAAAGTGTTAAAAGACCGGTACATGAAACGTTACGTTAAATGAATTATTTTCAAGTTTTATCCTGAATGAAATTATAATTTTTTAAGTAATACAATGTGTTAGTTAATTAAAAAAAAAGTATTAATGGATGAATAAAGGCTATTTTTATTTTTATTTTATTTTATTACATGAAACGTAAAACGTGGTAACTATTAGAAGGGCCGCCAGAGACTGTTAGAAAAAAAAACATGGCGGTCCCTGTTTGTTATTAAACAAACAACTTCAGCGCAGCGCCGGTGCGTGACGCTGCGGCGCCCGCAAGGACGGCTGCGATATAACGTGCACTGAAATGCCACTGAACGAACCATGGAGAAAAGAGACAAGTAGAGGGAAGGGCCTGAACGTTATTTGATATGTGGCTCGTAAAAGCCCAGAGCGGCACATGCGACTTGATTTTCTGATTGCAGTAACGCGACAAAGCATATTAATGTTAGTCAAAGTCAAAATTTTAATCATCATAAGGTACACGTATACACTGGATGAAGGTCAAGTTATACGATATATCGGCTGTAGGCGCCCTTTTGGATAAGGGAGAAAAAAGCCGGCGGAAAAAATGAATGATGAATCTAATTGTCACTTTTCGTTTCTTTTCAATAATTCAGTCAATGTTTGGAGTAGCTACGCTTCTTTCTTTACTTTAAAGAGTGTACCACTACACATTACTTGTAACCTTTTCCCTCTCTTAGTTCCGTAGAACGAACCGCACTGAGCTCCGTCTTTCGCTTCTTTTTGCTTTCCGAGGCAGATTGTTGTGATTTGTGCTTAGTTTCTTTTAAAATAATTATTTGTGTGTTGTCCAAGGTTGAATGTTGTGATTGGCTGATTTTTCATCACAGAATGATGCAGCGTATCAGGTGTATTTTATATGTAGTGCAGTACGATAGTTTTTAGGGTAAATAGAATCACAAATAACATTCTTGTCAAAAAAGCTTGAAGAATTGTTATTTTCTCAAATTTTATAGTTTCGATAAAATTCTAGTTGCATTATCGTGGTAATATTATTTATCATTTTGTTTTGTGGGTTGTAGGAGTCGAACTTTAATGACATAATATTATTGACAATACCCCATTAAATCTTGTGAACACTTGACATATTTTGGTGGTATACTTGCTTGTTCACCTCCTGGTATCCCCACTAAGCCGCATTGGAGCAGAGTGGTCGAGTACGCTCCAGGTTTTCTCCGGTTGTGGGGAGAGACCCGTGCCCAGCAGTGGGAATTAAAAAGGGTTGAAGGCAGACATGCTTGTTGCAATAATATTTAAGACTTACATGGTTTTCTGATGGACGTTAATGTCAGAACTGCACCAAATTGATATGGGACCACACCGGCTTCAACTAAAACAAGAATCATGAAAATCTGGTTTGAAGTCGGTTGATAATACTTGACTTAAGACGACAGATCATTAGTTAGTTTTTACATAATACGTATTAGTTACAACGCAATAACAAGCCACTGATTTTCCATTAAAGGTGTGATCAGTGATTAATTACGTGCTTTGTTGCTAGATGTGATAACGATGGAAAAATGTGAGTTTTAAGTTGTAAATAAGGACTGGAGTGTTACTGGAAATAAAATTTCTACATTTTTATTTTAAACTGTTTTTGGTAAATAAATCACTGTTGTAACGGTTTTTATCTTTTCATCCGTGTGCGTTATTAATTATATATATCTTATCTTTGACCATTTATTTTATGAACCGCCTGTCGAGTCATCATTTCGGAAAAATATAAACAGATAACTAATCTAACGCTGCACACTTGATGCTTTGATGAAATTGATGATAATGATTTAAAAATTAATGGCAAAATTGGCAGGTGCATTGTTACCACATCTCTTGTAAAAGTGGTAGGAAGGCGGACTTAATACTATAGATAGTTTTGTTTTAATGAAATGAAATTACATGTTTACCAATGTGTAAACTGTAAAGAATAACTTAATTTTAATCAGGTACTTCTGTTGATTTTTTTATGATAATATGAAGTAGCAGACGAGCATGCAGGCCACCTGGTGTTAAGTGGTCGCTGCCGCCCATGGACATCTACCTCAAGTAGGCTCGTGTTGTAGTTGCGCTGCTACCCCGAAGGCTGCTGGTCGCCTCATGTAAGTGTGGCGTGTGTAATTTTTATATCGGTACGGAAATTTCCTGTCTATACATCTAATTCTATTTTAGTCGCACAATTTACCGATTATCGTGTATTTGAACGTTTTCGTGTGCATAATTATCTTGTTAAGAGCCGATGAGCCGATGAGGATCTCGCGTTCATTCCTCGAATATTTCCACGCCACTAATTATCTTTAACCTTCCGTGCAGTCGGCCAAGTATGTTGTATTCTTTAAATGCACTAGATTCGAGTTACCTACACTGATCAGTAGGTATCAGTTGGCGCTAATGATTTTATTTAAGGAAGCTGTAATATGTATTAGCCTAGAAGGTACTAGAGATGCAACGAATGATAGATTTGTATCGAATGATTATCGGATCTTAAAGTTCTTACTCGGCTGAATATTCTTTTTTTTGCAGACCATGCCTGGTAATTTTTTTGCTCCGTACTAACTCTTACATTTCTTACAGACGCTGTTTGTAATACCATGACATGACGCTGCATTATCGACACCATAACGTCTTATTTGTTCCTTATACAATAGAGATGAGGTAAATCTTTGCAAATGATTGCTTAAAGTACACAGACAAGTGTGAAAACTCGCGCTCAAAGCTATCGGGATTTTGTTTAATTCCAATAAATCGATATCTCGGTTCGTTAACTGATAATGTAAACCAATTATCAGCCATTATACCCGCTGAGTGTATTATCTCTATTTTTATGCCAACCGTACCTACTGTAATCGTTCTCGATGATTGCAAGGTTGCCTGCTTTCAGTAGAACATGGAATAGATATACTTAGTTTGTTATTAGTTAATAATAGAAGAAATTTTCTTTAAGCATTTCTTCATCTTTTTTTACATTCTTTTCTATTTATTGTACTCGTAGCTTATCAATGTTCTTAAGCATTTACGTACGTGATCCAAGATACTCAATGTTTTTTACGTTTTGGATCCGTGTGCATTTTTGATGCAATTTATGTTTTTTTTTTTATTCTAATTTATTGGAGATCTGTCTACAAATAACTGAATACAAACTGTGATGAGAGTAGGAAAGTCGTAGAACCTTTTTTACGCTTGGGTCGTGTAGAGTTTTAATGATAAGTAACTAGGAATGAATTCATTTTATAGACGAAAGTAGCATGTGATATGCACATTGTATATCTATGTAATTACTTATCTCTTATTGCAATAATGTTTGTGCATTTAACTGATACTGATAAATTGATAATAACATTGGGCGACAAACAAAATTATCTTTTCTGCAAATGCATAAAAATCACCTAATGAATTTTATTCGAAAGATACAAAGGTTACAATCGCGAAAGTCAACGACAGGGATATTTTTAGTGGAGTTATTTTGTATGTGCTAACTGGGCTATAATTGTAACACAGAGTGTGTTATGCACGTTATCACATGGGAATGCAGTAAAGGGTCATTATTCCAATAATAGTGTGGGCACAACATAACAGAGGCATTGGGAGCTCGCTCGGCGTATTGACCTCAGCGCTCACGATATTTCTAATTATATCCTTTATCGTTCTTTGTTTTCAATGCATCCCATCGTACAGACTCGGGCTGGTGACAGCGCTCTAAGGTTGCCGTTTAGAGTATATGTTAACTATACGATCATTATATGGAACCGGATACTGACTCGTATTTTCGGGAATACCTATCCGACGACCTCGCTCCATCGATGGGAGCTCATGATGAAGAACTTTGGTAAGGTTGGAAAATAGGCGGGCATTCCCGAAAAATACGCGCGAGTAAGCCGATTTTTTACTTATAAAGTGTAGTTATACTCACGAAATGTGAAACGTAAATAAGGCTATATGATTGTCCAATTTAATTTCAAAGTTCCAAATAAGAAGTATGTCACCAATCAAATGTAGGATAATAGTTTTTATACCATTCACCAATACCATTAAATACAGAATAGGTCGTATGCAAGTTCATTGGTGACGTTTCTCTTTCTGCGAAACTGCAATCCCGACTGGATGTAGGTACGGAGATTTATTACTGTTCATAGTCTTGCTTTGATAAAAGCGCAGTGAACATAAACAATCTGACAAAAAGATTACTTCAAAAGCATTGCACGTAATATTATTATAAACGTACGACGTAAGTTCGTCTGAGTCGATGTTAGTACGTTACATTTAGAAGTGGAAAGCGTAGGAGGTTGATAAGGTAAGGACTACGGACGCAATGCAGTTCTAGTTTACTATCGATACAATAACTTATACGCGTTTTGATAAAAGCTTAGTTTGTTGACCCATAACACTGAGTGAAATTCCTCTGTGGTCGCCGTTCCGTATAAGTTTTAGTCGGAATTAGCAGTACAAATTTGACTTCTTACAATAAGAATACGGATGAGTTTCACTACAATATCAATCTTGTCGTTCATGGCGCTATTTTAAACATTTGGCATACACCATATAGACTTGATTTTCGTGCGTTGACGTTTCGTGCCGTAGGTGCGTTAGAGATTTCTTAGTTTATAGAGCTTACAGGTGAATTGCAACCGAAGATATCTGAGGTATGAAAATATCAGATTATTAAACGGAATAGATAACTATTCGGGCACAAATCGACGTGATACCGATTGTCTTTGGATGTGACTAATTCGCGCTGGAAATGCTTAGCGGCGTAAACTGACGTCGATGCCATAGAAAATGCGTTCTGGTGTATTAGATGACGCATGATGCAGTCGCGTCCGCTACGCTAGCAATTGTAATCGTAATTCAGGCGATGCCAGAACGAATCGACGGGTGCCGGCGCTTGGCGGAAACGTCCTCAGAGTGGCAACTTGCCAACCCTAATGAACGTATTAACTTTTCAGCGGTTATTACGACACAATTGAAACAGAATTCCTGCCCTATTCGCTTTAGGTCTATTTAATCCGCTTGAATTATCGCCGAATATATCTAGTTAATTGCGATATTCTCATGCACATCGACTAATGGACGTGGGAATGTTGTGGCTGGTAAGGTTGCAACGTTTGTGACCACATTTGCAATTCTAAGCGTTTCTCTGTAGGTTGCTGTTTGTAGAATCAATGAAAATTCAAGCGATAAATTTGTCGGTAAGACGGCTAAATTACTTAGGGTACTGTCAATATTGTCATACGGGGCCATTGCGGATTTATGGCGCCTGCGAAGGTGATCGGGTAGCGTTCGTTCCGCGACAGTACCTGTGTGACCCAGTCGCGAGGCTGCCTTTGCTTTCCCGACGATGCGCCAAGTTCATTGGCACCAGCCGCCAGCTCCCCGCTCTCCCCGCGCCGGTCAAGCCTAAAACTGACACGTTATTATTTATTAACTGCAAATAGAAAGTAGTTAGTTTCGCCATTGACGTCTATTTTTAGCAATGACTTTGTTACTCAACTTATCGGTTAAGTTTTAAGAATGGCCGACTGTCATAAACGAAATCAGTAGACAGTGAACGTGCCGAATGCAGTCTAGATTGAGTGGCAAATAAAAGACTGAACGTTCATTCAAGATTCAGACGACTTTTTGTATTTTAGTTTTGCATTTCTCTTTTGGTATTATCTAGGATCAAAATAATAGTTAAATTGAGATTGGAAAGTACGTATACAGAATAATTATATTACAATACTAAGTCACCGCGGTCGCGAATATTTAAAGTTGGATGGAATTAGTAAGTTATTACTGAGTATGTTACTAAAAGTGGTCTGCGTTTCACGTAGCATAGCTTCTATTTAGGTTAAAATGAATGCAAGCAGCCGTATAAAGAAATGTGGATGAATATGAGTTTAATATTAAACCTTTACAAAGTTATATTTAATGGTTGGAGTTCTATTTATGCTGCTACTGGAAATTAAATCGTATTGTAACGAAATAAGTCTGTAATTAACTTCGTGACTCCCAACTTTAACACAGGTCTATCTCGGTTGTGGTTACATTGTTATATCTCATGTTTCATTAAAGAGATATTTTTAGAGTTAAAGCGGCTAAACAGTACCTACCTTTGCGTTGAGGTCCTTAGCTAATAGGGTTACGAAGGTCAGATCGTAATCATTTAGCAGCGAATTCCTGCTAAATTTATAGATAGAACTTGTCTATTTACCTTGTCTTATATAACGTTTGTTTGATGGTACCTACATCATTTGTTTTTTTTTACTTTATACTATATACTTACTTTATTCTATATTATACTTTATACTATATACCATAGGAAGTTATTTTATTAGATTTTATTTTATATTATTAATTTTATTTTATTAGACATGATCTTGCACTGATTGATGTTAACACCATGTGGAGGCATTAAGGTGAGCTAATATATAGTATCTACACAGTAGTAATTATTGAATTATGTAACGATATTTGCTTCACAAAGGAAAATATCTCTGAATGTTCAGATAAATTCATACTGTCCCATTGTTTCGTGGCACAATTTTGACAGATGCTGAACATCTGTGCCGGTAACCTTATTGATCGGTGGCACGGCGCACCTTATTATCTGGGTAGTTAGACATGATCCGATCTTATTTGCAATCAATGAAGATTAACATAAACTGCGCTATATTGTCGGATGCGGCCGCACCGTCGCCGCATCGTGTCGGCTCCGGCCTCGCGCATGCAAAACTCTTATTGCAAATTCACGTCTGACACGGTGCTGCGGCCATTTTTGGTGCATACATTATCCAATTGCCGTTCGCCGATATATGGACAACGGGCTTGTGATTCATACATTTCTCGTTGACTGACCTATGTGTGCGTGAGAGAATTTTCCGTTTTAATGTAGGAAAGTGGAATCCTACAATTGATACATGAGAATGCAATAAAAATAAAATTAATAGTTACGAAACAAAAAAGTAATATTAAATAATTAAATCGACTTCAGTCTGTTAAAATTAAGAAAAGTACCAAAATAAACAGGTGCTGATACCGCCCTAAAAAAAATTTTCTTTTTAATCTCTTTATGCACCAAACATGTAAGTCTTTATTTAGTTGATGGGTTGTATGTAAGGCATTCTGTTACACCATCAATGTCAAGGTAACATTCTGTTGTAGGAAGGTATAGTAATTCGTAGGTACAGTAGAACAGATGTTTGAGGTAATTTAGCAGGGACGGCGAAACTTTACCGTATTACGCTACACGCAGGGCCCTGTGTTTATAAATACGAGCAATTTCCACATCGATTACTTTAGATTCTATGTCTGTAAACGAGCATGCCAAGGTCACGGTACCGCACCAGGTGGTGCCATGTTTTCTTTGCTCTTTCTTCGTGAACCTGTCTCGTTGTCCTTAAAGAAAATCGATGCAAAATTGCATGAGACTTATTAAGTAAACAAAGACTTTGGTTAGGAACTTGGTTTCATAGGATAATTAAACCATTTAATTCATGTTATCAAAAGCTTACGCGGTCATAATAATTTTGAACAGTTTTATTTTTGTGTTCTGTATTATTTCTTTACATATTTATAACTTGAACTAAAATACTGTTTTAAAAGTACTTTTATTAGGCCTTTTTAATGCGTGTAAAGTTTTAAGAATTAAAATGGTCTTTATTCATAATCATAACTACGCATAATCAAGCTTCTCTATCTCCGGAGCATTTTGTTTCTTCTTGTTCGTTCTTTGTTTAGTTAACGTTTTTATATCGACTTAGGTATTTCGTGAAGCCCACTAATTAACGCATATCAACTTTAGGTTTGTTCATGCGACAGTTGTGCAATGAAAAAAAAACTCGATTATTTTATATCGGTTTTGAAATTCTACGAATTTATTGTGGGCCGTGTATCTGTGCGTTCATTTTATATGCATTTATTTAATAAATACTTATTGCGTATTGGGAAACTCGATAACGAATTGATAGGTTATGTTTCAATATTTAAATTAAATAAAAAATCCTCATTGCCTGTTTTAGATTTATTCAATCTACGTTGCGCGTTGTTAATTAAGCGAACACTACTGATATTGCGCTAATGGCGTACACACCCAGATTTATTCCTATTGATGTCAAAAAAAGCAATGCAAAGCCCTTCTGGCTTTATGGTACACTGCCTTCAATGCATACTTGTTTATTAGTCAACTATAAGTAGTCTATAATTTATTCGTCGCATGTAAGGCCATAACAGATGTGTACGAAGGGTTCAATGACCACTTCGCTTTAGTTAAGCTTAATTTTTCTAAGCTAATGAATGGGTGATTATCAAAATCGCTTTTATAAACATTATATTTTCTGTCATGTACACTTTGGTGAAGCGCGCATAGCCCTGCTGGTAGTGTGAATCGCAAGCGATCACATTGTTAAGCAACGTCGGCCGCGGCCGGTACTCGGATGGGTGACCGCTAGTGGCAAATTTCATGCGCGCTTCCGTGCTT
>DWQK01002142.1:0-13777 GCA_018231225.1 Noctuana stator
GATAGCTAAATTAATGAGGAAGGTTATAGGCTATCACGCGTTACGTCACAATTCTTAACGCTGGTAAAACCGCGTGGCACAGCTAGTTATTAATAAGCTGGTTTGTTGACCTCACATGATTGAGCATACACATTTAGCAACATTTAGGCGTTTTTTATCCGTGTTCTAATATAACAATAGTATAATGTATAGATATCCTTAAGACTATAAAAAAATGAATATGCAAGTTGCAATAAGTATACAAACAGTTCCCGCAACTATAGCTGCAACAATAACTATTATGAACAGATCCATTAACCTCAAACGCTTAATAAAATTCGCGGACCCTTTTATAAAAGGACCTCAATAAACGCAAACGACGTCGATTCCTTCCGTTAGATCACTGCTTAATGCGACTGGACCGTCCTCCTAATTTTACGGGTGTGGTTAGTATTATAGTCTAGTAACGGGCCATGAAAAATTATTCTGTTCTCAACATAGCGTCCTCGTATCATAATAATCTTCGTAACAGGCTCTTAAAGTTGGTGCGTTAAGAGTATTTTACTGAAATAATATTATGCTACATAGTTTTTATTCTTTCTTCTTAGGTACCTTTTGTACGTATCTGCTGTTGAGTTGATATTGTCATTATTTATTGTTGTTACGTTATAATGTTAGGTATGTGTATACAATAAAGAGTTATAATATTATGATGTTTAAATATAGAACGTAAAATATTTTATAACAGTTATAATTAATATCCGGACATTCCAAGTTAAACCTTATTTAGGCTTGAGTGACGCAAGCAAGCGGATCAAACAATATCTAAGTACTTTTGTATTTTGTTTTTTGTTTTTCTATTCTAGACCGATAAACAGGTGAAAGACACACATACACAATATATTATGTATGTACCTATCTCCTCGGAGGCCCTTTGGGCAGTTTGACAACAACCGACACGGGTTGGCCACTAACCCGTATCTCCAGCAATCCGCATTGGAGCAGCGTGGTGGAGTATGCTCCTGGCCTTTCTCGGTTGTAGGCAGAGACCCGTGCCCAGCAGTGGGACATAAAAAGGGTTGAAGGTACCTATCTACTTGCAACACTAGAGAGGCTGCCCTGACCTTTGCTAACTTCCAGAGGTCAAATAAAATAATAAAAGAAAGAAACTTAACTTAACTAAGGCAAGAAGGCACGGGTCTCTCCTTATAACTGCAAAATAACTGACTTAGCCTATCTCACGCTGCTCCGGATAAAATTATATTAAATAAACAGAACAGTATTTCAGAAATTACAAGAAAAAACCTTTCCCCACGGTTGCCTTGTTTCACGGAGAAAACTGTTAAGAAAATTAATTAAAACGGAACCTAGTTCTGTCCGACAGTTTTGCTGTTTGTAACTAGCTGTTATACGGTAACGAGAAGGCTCGCCGCTGAGTGAGCAAACCAATCTCCGTGTTCGCTTTTCTTTACTTATTATTTTTTAGCATCAACTTTCAGCATATACTTTAATACTTTTAATGTGTTGAGTTTTCTATAGTGTTTTCAATACAACACGGTAGGTATTCTGATTCGACTGAAATTCGCCAGAGTTTGAGCATTCCTGACGGCCTATTGAAGTTGAATAAATGTTTTTCAACTAAAAAACAAAATCCTAACTAAGCGCCGAACAGCAACAATGACCGTTGACAATAATCTGAGTGGCACTTAGGAAGTTCAACGTCGGTTTCGCTGCAAAATTCCCGGTTTTTTCATGAAGGACCTGAATTTACAATGACGGTTGACAAGTAAAATGAGGCAAATGACAAATCGCGCCGCTCTTTTTCCTACTTAACAACATTAGTAGTTTTATGTCGGATTTAGGATTCCTTTTCTAGCAAATTCTGGTCGCGAATCACAACGAACATACAACAACTACGAACTTTTTCATGTTAAAATAAAAAGCAGACATCCTTTCGTGACTCGGCTTTTATCAAATGTGAAAATCTAAATCTAAAACATATGGCGTATGCTGATTTATGATCTAGGTGGGTCCTATGCGTGCACTACGAGTATAATGGACTTAGAGTGTCGACTTTCAGAAAAGGGTGAGTGGTGGAACGACCTTGGCAAAAAAGGGTACCGGGTAACATATTGGGTGTCGAGACGACAGTGAGATCCGTGTGAATGTTTATAATATACTCGTAATGAACGAGTATATCATAAGTATTGTAGTGTATGTGCCATGTGCCATAGCATACATACTCTGTGTCGTGTGTCTCTGTGTTGATTAGTCTACGTCGCTGTCAATGTCATTAGAGAAAGCAGCGAGGGCGGGAAAATCATAGACAAATATAGAGAGACTAGTTCTTAAAAGATTAATTTATCAGAAGCGAGAAGGCGTCATATCAAATTTATATGTGTGAGCAAGATAAAAAACAGACATTTTTTGCAATGAAACTTTTTGACATGTGTTTAGTTTAGTGTGTGTTATTTACTATAAGCGCTGGATGAATGATAAACAGACAATAGGACATTGTCGATCCAGTATCAGAACTAAAACTGAGACGATACGAATACATAACGTTTGCTACTCATAAACGATAAAGAGATTACTAATGAAATAATTTAAAGGAAATACTCGAAATTCAATACTTACATCTACGTAGGAAGCGTTAATGTAATCTGAATCTGGTTCCCGGTCGACTGTCTCTAGCACCACTCTGTTGTAGTCGTCTGTAATCAAAATATTATCCATTAGGGCAACAATAAAAAAAACGCCTCAAACTCAGCCCCAAACTATAATTCCCTGTGTCATGACCGCCATGGATATACGAGTACATAAAGACAATAAAACAAACACTATGAAACTATGTTTTATATTATTTACTTATATAAAAATGAAGTCTAAAATGGTGATATTTCTTAAATATTACCGTTATCCATCATATTTTCCACTGCTTTTAAGGTTTAGGCCATAGCCTACCACGATATCCAAATGCTAAAATTATCATGTAACTTAATTACGTTACGTAACATATAACATTTACGAAGCTCGAAGTCAGAACGCGGTTATAAGATTTCATACTACAGTAGGTACTCAACATTTCCGCCGATCGCGCAAACAGCCATCAATGACCTGCCACCACTCGGTTCCAAGTGGCTCTTACCTTGCAGTTTTTAACGGGACAAAAGGCCAATAGTCACAATAGACGCGCACTTCACGCCTCGTTGTCGTTTGCGAAAACTTCGAAACTAGCCCCGTTTCGAATATTGCCGATTCTGCGAACAGTTGGCAATGCCAAGTAGGCATTCAAACACTGGAGTGCCTCGCTGTTTCAACTGGTTATTTTCTGAATTGAATTGAATTTACAGAACGAATGAGTCAGAGAGTTACCTATAGTAATGCGTGATAAGATTAAATCCACTACGAAATGTTTAATGACTTTTCACTTAATTATTGATAACCGCAAAGAAAAATATCGTGAAGACATTTGAAAGTTGACATGTGAGGTCCACTGAGCCTCGAATTGTTTTTTATATCTATTGTCTCTTTGTCTTTTAATCTTAAATGTAGCTGAAATCTGTGTTGCGCGTCCAAATTGGTAGATTGATTCGAGAGATCTCGTTGGAAAAATATTTCTATAAAAAAGGTTGACAAAATTGCTCATTTACAAGATATCACAATTCAAAAATGCGTTGCCGCTTGAAAGAAGGCCGTAAACCACACGGTGAAAGTGGGTTTAATCAGGACTTTTTTTTTTACTCTTATTAATTTTACTTAATTAAACTGTTGCAGCGTACGTTAATGGTAATATACCGCAAACAGAATACACTCGGTGTTATTAAACGTTAGCATCACTTGAAAATATTAATAAAATGCAGAAATTAGTTAAATTTTAAAATTGTGGTGTCGCACTTTTTGACGCACGATTGTTCGGTTCAATTAAATTAATGTATATACGTAAAAATAGAAAAAGAGTTAGTATATTTTTAAAAAAGTAGATAATATATGTTTTAATAATGGCAACAGTGACTAAAAATTTAACTTGCAACACAATTATGTATTTACTTCAAACAAGTTACAGGGAGATTATTTAATGCTTGCCGATTCGTCACTTGAATAGTGAATAGTGTTCCATTGAATAATAATGTATAATGTTGAAGTTTATTACTACGTATACAGAACTCATTCTTTTTTTTACTTTAGCTGCTCCTACATAACTTTTGTACAATAAAATTTAAAAGTTACGTCAGGTCGTAAAAGCAAGTGAGTGTAATGTGCGACCAGAGAGTAATTACCGCACTCTTACTAAATTACTCAGGATCACAGAATCCTAAAAGCTTCCAGAATAATGGTGGAAAATAAAAATCCTTAGGTATAAATGTTACTTATGAAGAATGCTAACACATTTATAAGGATATATTGGATACTGAAAATATATGTGACTTGACGAAAATTAACTACTAAGTAAGGCACACTGCACGGTACAGGAGTTTAAATAAATTAGGTTTAGAGTAGGCCATAGATTTGATTCATGTATAATCACATATACCTACATATGTATACTAATAAATAAAGCTGAAGAATTTCTTTGTTTTAACGCGACAATCGCCGGAAATACAAGTCGGATTTGAAAAATTCTTTTTGTATATGATAGCTACATTCATGAAGAAGGTTATTATAGGCTAAGAAGCATTACGTTATAATTCCTAACGCGGTTGAAACCGCGTGGCACAGCTAGTAAAAATATATAGGTTAGGTCACAAAATGAAACAGTTAATGTTATCTTATGGTGTGCTTATCTGGCAGGTTAGCGAGAAGCTGTAACATTATTATTCACCATCTGTTAGAAGTACCTACTCCTTTTCACAATAAATTAATTATTATAATTTCATTACAGGCTAGTAGCAAGGGCTACTGTAGCAGATACGTTATAAAACTATCCCATATAATTATTATCACAGGTAATATTATTATTATCATGATACTTACAAGGAATAACTTTTTGGTTCTGGTTTTTGTGTAGATTGGTTTTTTTCGCTGCGTGTCGGCAGGAATGCATCTCCACTTTGACAGCCGTCTGCAACAAAACAAAACACGAATAGTTATCATTATTCTTGAATCTACTGTAACACGCCATTATTATTAAAAGAAGCATCCCTACGTCAAAACGATACCATCTGAGGACAATTTATCCCTTAACGACTTTTAAAAAGGGACGTTTCATCCTCACATGAAATATTAAGCGGATTAGATATCACCTAAGTCTATATATTACCAACGTTTGCAATGTAACAAATGTACCTAATTATGTAACAGTGGCGCACCTCAGAGCATAAATTTTTACCCTTCATTTGTTTTAAGTAACATTTCGTAAAGTCAATATTATTTCTAATGTAAAAAAGAGAATTTAAATTTACTTTCAGCCATCTGAACGGAATTGATCAAACAGTGTTATTTGCTTTTATTTTGTGAGTGTTCCATGAAAAAACGGAGCTTCTAATACGTTCGTTCGCATCTACTAGAAGAAAAATATGAAAAGTGAGTTTTAATTGTTAATTATTACTCTGTTAGACGGAAAAAGCATATTTTTTAAAGATTTGTAAACTAGATTACAATCATTTAGAAATCCTATCACAAAACATACACTACAGTAAGCACTGAGGGAAGCACTACCAATGATCGTCAAGTTTCGGTACCATAATGACCTCACCATGATGACATTACGGTAATTTATATAAGTAGTACCTTTATACAAGTATACACTTGCTTATAAGAATCGAAGAGTTCTGTTACTTTGTCATGGATCTCATAATCAGATCTTGACCAAATTGATTATATCATCGAAGTCGGTAAGTGCTATTAAGTTATTTGTCCATTTTTCGTGCATATTCTTATATTCTTATACTCATGGATCCCACTAACAGAACTAAACCAGAGAGGGCTTTAAAAGGATTAATTCGGAGGTACGACCACTTATGTGTCGAAAAACGATTTATACGATATTCTATGTTATGAATGACCCAAAATCATAAACATTACGTTCGAATTGCGCTGTTATGTAGGATAGCGGCAAATCATGGCCGATGTAAATTTTATAGCGCATTCGTTCCGCTATTAACATAATATTGGTATTGAAGGCAGGGCATGTAAATCTCCAAATAGCGCGGAAAGTTGTCTAAAGTGTGGTTCAGACAAAAATTCTATCATTATTCCTAAAGCACTTAGGTCATTCACGCCTAGTATGTTCCTACTCTGCTTTTAACCTTCGTATCTAACTAATATATAAAGCTGAATTGTTACTTTGTTTAAACGCGTTAATCTCTGGAACTACAAGTCGGAATTTAAAAATTCTTTTTGTGTATGATAGCTACATTTGCGAGGAAGGTTATAGGCTATCAAGCATTAAGTTACTATTCTTAACGCAGGTGAAACCGCGTGGCAGTCTAGAATATCACTACTCATTACTTTTAACGTTTATCAACCCAAGCAAAAATCTAGTCAACGTTTTTCACTTTGGGCTCAAATACAGTGAACGCTTCAGTGAGTACCAGCGACTTGGCTCGATCCCAAACCCGGCACCTACCATAATCTAGATAATGCGATCATTATTATGTGATGTGGAAAATCCATTTGCTGACATTGTTCTTTTGTTCTTAATATATTTTTAAAGACGTAGAAATTGCGATTCTATTGATGCTAATTTTATTATACCTATAATTTACTGGGCGTCGAAAATTTAATAATAAACTAATTTGTTCGTTTGAAGACTTATCGCCAATACATAGGTATTACAAAACAGGCCTCCCACCGCATTTTTTACCTGTGTATCTGTCTGCCTGTTGAAAAAAAACCATACCATCTGGGGTATTATATCCAATGGTATAACACCCCAGTTGGTACAATTTCTTTAGTTACAATTAACTAAAGAACATTTTCGTCATTTAAGGATTTAATTAATTTTAACGGGTCGTCAAATTTCATAATAAGATTAATTAGTTGTATTTAACTGGAGTACATATAATATGGGGGTATGTATAAAACGTTATTTATTAACCTTAACATTTTGGCCTCGTGTACAGATGAACGCCTCATTGGATTTTCTTATAATACCCGCTTTGAGGTCTCTCTGATGAGCCCAATACGTGTAGGCAAGTGTAATCAGGCGGAGCGGGTTTCGTTCCAGATTACACGAGGTTCATAAAGGGTTACACCCAAAATAATAGCTGCCCTTTGCTTATTGGGTCTGCGATATAAAAAAATAGAGGATTCATCCAGAAAACGGAAAGGTCGCGGACGTAAATACGAGGTGACCTTTAAATTTTAAGGGATAAGGTCTTCGCAGAACTTTTTGGGTTAAATTACTTAGTACTTACTCAGGTGTTTAGCTCGGTTTTTTTCTGCTAGGCGGGATTTACTATTTATGGATTTCGGCGGTCTAATTGCTCACCTGAAACTCCAGCTTGTACAAAACGGGGAACTTCCGTCGTTGCTCGCAGAGCTTCGGGAAACTCTTAAGCTCCACGGGCCGGTCAGGTATCGTCTCCGATATGGAACCATTCTCGTCCGCTGTCAACAGAAAAACCTCTTAAGAACTTTCATGAAAGTAGAGATGGTAGATCATATTCTTAGTTTACATGATGGCAGTGACTGGATTTTTTTGGCTTAAATGAATAACAAATTGGCGTGTATTATGTGAAGATTGCTTCCAATAGTAACTCTGGTATCCACACGACCCTAAGTCAAACACTATAGTTTTACATATGTTAATGAACATGATTTAATATTTATATAATGTCTATAAAACGTTCTCTTTGATATATTATTAACCGACTTCAAAAAAAACGAGGAGATTCTCAATTCAACTGTACAACACAAACGTTTTTTTATGTTTGTTACCTTATAACTTTCGACTGCGTCCAACTCCAACTAATCATTCCACTTCATTCGCTCCAAAAAATCATCACTCAATCATTCACTTGAAAAAAACAACCAACTCCGCTACTGATGCTTCCCGTTTGGTTCCGTGAGAAAACCGTATACGTCTTAAATTTATGTATGTGCGCGACAACTTAAAGTCGGTTTTTTTCGTAACGCGAGTTATAATTATATTAATATAAGAGTATAAGCGCAACGTGTTCAAAGCCACTCCACACGTGTAAAGCACAGGTGAGTAAAAGCCGTTCATTTTATAACCAGGAAATATTAAAATGATTTTATTGCTGTAAGCGAATTTATGGCTCTTAATATTTAATATGCTGTGAGAATATGAATGTATTCATCTTTACGAGTGTCACAAGGATATTGTAATAGGTAGTAGGTACTGAAGTTCGTGAATAGCTAGGTAATTAATTTGTGGGAAATTTCCTAGTGAATTTGTTATCGAAACTGTTAAATTTAATCAACGTCAACATCTTGCAGCTTCTTTCACGTTTCTACGTGAAGGTTCAGGTTGTTTTTGTTCCGTACACATTTTTCAGTTTAGAAATTAAAGCCAACCAATAACGAGTTAAAAATGTGCATGAGACATCTCAAGAGGTGTAGTAAAAAGATGCATACAAAACAAATACACAAGACGAGACAAATTCGACGTGTGGCTCATATGAGACGGTTATTATGGATAGATCATCCGGATTTTCGAAGTGTTGTCGCAATAATTACCTCATAAGTACTGATTAATAGCGTATCAAGATTAGCTCCAGTAGCTTCGGACGGTATAAATTATGCTAATAGACGGATCTAACTGGACCTACATCGAGTACATCCTACAGGAGAAACCTCAACTAGATTGTTGGTTGCACGAGTAAGAGTCCGTGCACTCCAACTAAAACTCCATAGTAGCAACTGATGCAACTTGACTTACACTTGAGTGACAAGTTTTATTTGAAAATATGCCTTTGTTCGTTCAAAGACTTTTCACCAATATTCGACATAATGACGTTTATTTAACGATGGACTTAGCCCAACGACATGAATTTATTAGTTCGAGTAGAATTAATAGTATTAATATTATTGATATTATTAGTGTTATTGTACCAATTCCATTGTCTAAAAAGTCAAGACCAAATAGAAGTAGCCATACTTTAAATAAAATGCTTTTAATGCTCCTTCACGACGACACTTAAACGTCTGAAATTTAGGCAAATGTAGTTAAATTGCCATACATAATATGAATATGTAACATCTCTGGCCTTGTAATCTCTAGGTTCTCTGAGCCCTGTTATTCAGTACCTAATTTAGTCAGTACAAATAGACATAATATGAATATTTATGATTAAGACCACGCTACCTTCAATCTATTGTGGTGATTGCGGTCATAATTAATCTTGGTTTAAAGGAAATAATTGCTAAACTATTTACTAGCTATTTAATCTTAATACAACAGGATGCAATTTGATTCTATCCGAAACACATTGGTTCCCCCAGAAAAAGGCAACAATAGCATGTTTCCGATCGTAGTAAGACAAAATAAACCTAAATTCAGTATGTCAATATTTAAAGACTACCTCACTCGGAGTATTTCTTCATGTATCTATCTAATTAAGTGCCTATATTATTAAAGTAGGTTATAAAAGTCTTTGCGTGACGTCAGTAACGTCTCTCGTAGCGAAGCTTTACAGCGAAGTGCGGTTCATTAGCAGTAGAACAGGAGAAGAATATTAATGGTGAGCAACGCTGGAATGTTTATTTAATGTAATTGAGGTTAATTCCGGTTCTATCTAGTTATCTGCCGAATTTAGTTTCTCTTAGTATTTATTCTATAGAATGTCGGTCAACCTCAAATAGGAAAGAAGTCATCATACGTAAAGGTGTTGCTACTAGTGAGGACTGAGATGATCGCCTTAAATATAGTGTCCGGCAGCAACCCTAATTTACTTACTTAGCAATTTAAAATTAAAATGTATATTTAAGGAGTTATTAAAGAAATATTCACCTATTTCGCTGTTACTATATTTATACTATCTGTCTGTTTCACCACTCTAACCTCACACGTAACTCCGGCCATGTTTTGTTTCATTTCGTTAAGGGCCTCTGTTTAATGTAACTATGCTCAATAAATAATACGATTGTTTTAGTGTGCTTTGAACTAAAGTATAGACAGTATTGTAGCAGATAACATTACACCTTAATAATTCGATGCGACCCGACAAAACCAGTCTGTAATTATTGCGGTTCAATAGTAAGTGTGCTAATTCACGAATAATTTTATTAGCTTCTGCGTACGCTTTTTACCAGTGTAATTAAATGCTGTTTATTGAAATTGCGACATCATAAACACGGAAATACCTTATGACAATTAAAAAACGTTGACTTTGTCTTTGACAGATAAGGTTATTAACCCCCGACGTCAGTTTAGGAGTATGAAATGTTTGTAACATCTGCGTGTTTGTCCGTTGCATTCTAGCTGAAATGAAAATGAATAATCCGATTTTGACGCAGTTCCTTTGTATTTAATGTTACTGAATCGAGAGTGTTCTTTAGTATTCACTTAGTAATATGTTATTTAATCGTATTTTAAACTAATTAATCTCTTTTCTTAATAATGTAAAGGTTGGAAGCAGCTTTCACACAATAACTCGCCTCCTCCATACAACAATGTAAACTATTACTATATCAGACTATTTGAAATATTATAGTTTATTATTTGCAATATATCTGTTATTTATACCAAAAACTGTCTATATTATACTACTCAAGTAATATTATGATTGCCAGAATTCTTTGTTGCCAGAATTATTCCCGAGCGTATCGCATTATTAATAGCGATTTATATCGCTATAACGATAAAATCAATGCAGGAATAATTACCAGTGTAATGTTAAAGCTAAATCGGTTCGTTTATAGCTTAGGCTATTACACTTATTTACAACCGTAAACATAAATTCTGCCGCTCTTTCGATGGCAACCTACTCATTCCACCTAGAGACCATTACAAGCCTATTAAGAAGCTAGTGATAGTAATATCAGACTCAGGTCTCAGACTTAATGTTAACAACTAATTGTACAAAGATTCATCTCAATCGACAGCACCATACGCGAACGTAATGTAGAACGTAAAATATCGACAGAACCTTTATACTCATATGTACATTTAATACAGATTTAATGAATTACGAACAAAAGTAACTAAAGGTTGTTTATTTTCAAGAGTTATCCAAAACACCTGCAAAGCTCGAATAGAACCATTTGTATTGTTCTCGCTTTTACGAATAATTTTTACGAGCTTAGCGGCATTTCAATGTAGTTTGGATGTTTTTTAAAATGTGTTCGCGCAAATAAGAGCCAAAGCAGTCGTGTAAAACATTTTTGTATCGTTCTAAATCTCGTTCACTCGCTGCAATGGTCTAACGAAAATTGGGATACTGTTTTGAGTGGTTTCGTTTCAGAGCCCGAGTAAGTGAGTTGAGGTAGGTACATAAATTTTTTTTAATTTCATTATTTCTCATAATCAAAGTATTGGTATTACTGGTATTTGAACCTAGTAATTTTTGAATAGGTAAGCGGCATGGTCACCACTGCACCGGTGCATAAGGGTCGGTCAAAATGTGAAAAATTTATGAAGAATTTTAATGAATTTAAATAAAATCAGTGTGAATAAAAACACGAATCTTACACGAGTCGTTACAAGCAGGAGCTCGAGTTCTCAAGTGGACGCTAATTAGTTGGCAAACGAATATAAGTACAACCACTTTACTTATGAAGGCGTCGCAGAGACTACCTGAGAAATTCACAGCTCGAAAGTTATCTTGGCGGGATCTTTGTTGAAGGCATTTTAATTACAGATGCAGAGGAACTTGCTTCTAGCTTTATTTTAATGTAGCGTAGGTAGCATGTCGCCCTTATAAGTGAGTGTTGTGGTCAGAAAATTTAAATGATGAATCTAGATTTCTGTTCTCTGCCTGGATGTTTGTGTAGCGGTCTTTGTGTGTGTACGTGGCACCTACGACACAGACCTAGTGTTAAAATATTAGCACGTTGTTAGAGATTTATATTATCCTCATTAAATTTACGTTCAGAATTACTTCGTTAAAGAGACTCATAGCTCTAAGCGTCAAGAATACAGCTCGCGAAGATTCAAAACAAAAACAATTTATTTACACAAAACTTATAAAAAAGTAAGCTCATTATACGAAATATATTCGCGTTATCAGGGCGTTCTCTGGGGCTAACGAATCCCAGGTGACTTTACTCCGGCGTTCTGGTATCTCCTTCCTGCCTCATCATCATCATGTACGAATACATTTCCCTTCTTACGCTCTTTTTATGCTCTGATAAATTGAGTAATTCTACACAGTCATGAAAGCTAATGTTACTCCAGAAGTAGTTCGGAAACAAACAGATGTTAGTTACAGACGAATACCTATTAAAGCAAGGTACTGGAGGAGGTAACTTTTTATTTACTAGCAGAAATGTATATAAAACCTCAACTTCAATCGGATTTAATAGCATTAATTTTATAACTAATAATAACTATCCACCTAAATTGGTTCAATTCAAACCAAGCGCAAAGTTACTGGCAATAAAAATTAAACGGATTCGATGTTCTGGGAAAGCGAAAACTTCGCAGCCAAAAATCATATCGAGTTTGAATAGAGAGTGAAAACATTGGAGTATCCTATTTGCTTTAGAATTTCTCTATATTGGTTTTATTCCTCTTTATATTTCGTTCAGGGTTTTACATTAAATGAATATATTTGTTTGTACGTTGATTCTAGGTAATCTTAAGAGCTGTTTGCTTTGAAGTGCTATACAAACGGATTCGAAGCAAACGTATGAATTCATTTATAAGATTACATTCAGACATAATAGTAGGTATTATTACATACTTGCGTTAAAATCATTTTTCGATGTTATTGCTCGTCATATTTGGATTTGACGTACGGAATAGGGTAAAAATATTAATGTACATTTGGCTTTCTCAGAAGAACGGTTGTCAGTAGGTCTCATTACTTTTATGAGTAATTTTAAGAAAAGAAAGGATTCAAAGGTACAATTAGGGGCGCTCACGCACATTCATATTTTTAAATTAGAAATATACCTATACGTAATATCATTCCTGAATGCTAGAAAGTTCTGTGCTGTACAACGTGCTGTCGACTATTAACCTAAACCGTAATTCTGAGAGAATTCTCCTAAAGGTAACGTAAATTATAAAAGTTCCACATTTAAGCTACGAAAGGTGAGTTAGTTACATAGGTTTTAAAAGATTTCACTCAGAAGCGCACAAAAGTCACCACAGCGAACTGAGGGAAGTAAAATCTTCTCTTAAACTTAGCGGACACGCTCTAATAGTAAAAACTAGTCAAGGAGACGCAAAACTCTTGACTAATGAGTTCGGGCAAGATGCTTAACGGGCAAGTCTTGTCATAAAACTTTCTGGAAGTTTCTTCTTATCGCTTGTTAAAGATGCCGCTTAACGCGTTCGTATCGTAGCTGTAATGGCGCGTTAGGTTGTAAAGAAGTTATAATAATGATCGTTTCCTAACTTGTTGACAAAGAGAGAAAATTGATTGTATTTATGTAGACCACATATAAATTTGAAAGTATTTCACAACATTTGATCTTAGTGGATTAAATGTAATTATTTTTTTCCTATAAATAGAAAACGAGTATGCAGGTCACTGCACCCCATAGACACTCACGTCAACCCTGAAATAGGTGAGAAATCTTTGTTGAGATCATACATGAATAAAGTGTTACAAGAGCACTACCTGTGCCACGCGGTTTCACCGGCGTTAAGAATTGTGACGTAACGCTTGATAACCTTCCTCATTAATGTAGCTATCATACACAAAAAGAATTTTTCAAATCCGAC
>DWQK01002143.1:0-13770 GCA_018231225.1 Noctuana stator
AGCGCTGTTCACATTTCCATACAAAATTTAACTATTTACTACACAACACGGAAACCAAGTTAGAAGTTGAAAATGGTCATGGTCAAAACATTATATAGATGACTGTATCAGGCTTTTTAATCAAACAGATGGTAACAAAAATTATGAAGTTTAAATAATGTATATTTCAAAGTAACTTCAGTTGAATGATATTGATGAAAAAAAAAATTAAAATACTTACCTTTTCCTTTGCCAATGCGATAACCCTCCTTGGAGACTGCAACAGATCCCATTACAACCAAGTCCAGTGAGACTGGGTCTTCGATACCTGAACATTTAATATCCAATATTAAGGTATCATCATGTTATGTTATCGAGACACAGGGTAAAAATTCTACCTCATTTGCGATTGTATATCTATTGTATTGTACATGCTATGTAAGTATAGTTGGCAGTATATAGTCGGGTCACAGACCTCTATAATACTCTGTGTGTGGGCATGACAGTTTTAAGGAGTTTTGATAATCGCAATTTTGACGCTAATCACTATGAATAACAGGTTGTTACCTATGGGCTTTCCATAAGTCTCCATGCCATTACGGGAAACGGCTTTGGCAATAGCAGCGTTCCCGGTTTCACCCTCAGGCAGAACCAGGCGGTTGAGGAAACCTGTTTGCAGGCGAGGCACTGGCACGTACAGGGTCTTCTGTTGTTCGAGGCACAGCACTCTGCAGAAAGAAAAGTTTTATGCTAAACTTTATAAAACTAGACAGTTAACGAACAACCAAAACCAATCTGAGAACTCGGTAATCTTATTGTTCGATTTAGGTGTCACTGACGTCACTGACCGTAAACAGAATGGCATTAGGAGTTTGCAATAGGTTCCGTATAACCACAGAAGACAGATACAAGTAGAGGGAAGTGCCTTACAACTATATGAAACGGGGCTCTCATATAAGCTCATATTATTATGATCATATTAAATGATTTAATCGCGACTGGCTGCTTATAGTGACGTGAAAAAATATAACAATTACTAGGTATAATGTAACATGCCTTTCTTTTCGACTAATCAAAATAGTGTAAAATAATGTAAATATTGTTGCTTATAGGAAATCAGTTAATAAATTTATTTTATTGCCTCACGGTGGAGCTAGGCGTAAGCCCTGACACCTACCCAAAACTTATCAGTCTCTTTCTTTCTCAGTTATCTGGATTAATAGTTAAAAATTAACGCGAAACACCAAAAAATATTTACAAGAAATAAAACACAAGTACCTACCAAAAATGCGTTGACAAATCGAGTAACGAAATAATAAGGCAATTTATATATGATTCTGTATTATTACAATAGTTATGGAATCGAAGGTGTTTAAGCCTTATTTGCTTATTCATACACCCACCTGTCTCACAAGGTCTACTTTCTATTGTAGACTAACATATTAAGCAAATATTTCTACCCACACGTTGCTAAGACAGACTTTTGTTCAAGTGATGGGTTTGTACAGCATTTATAATTATGTAACGTTTTGTACAAGTGTATTAAAATATTTTTTGGATAAAAATAACCGTTTTGGTCTCCAATTTTAAGTTGTCGATGGTTTATGGTGTTTGTATCGATTCATTCCAGAAATCCCCACTGAGCTGTCCCCACGGTTGGGGATTTCTGGGAAAAAACTTTCTGTAAATCCCTAGACATTTTTATAGGTTTTCTACCTATAAAAATATGTAGTAAAAGTTATCTAGTTCGGTAAAAGTTCGTGCGGCAAAGAATCACCGCCGTCCTCATAACGCGCCGAAAACATCGAAATTGGGTTTTGGTTATGGAGATATGGAATGGAAGTCGGATGAATTTTTTAGATGTGACTGCACCACATTGGTCTTTCATGTCCTTCGGATCGTTATTTATTACATAAAGATAGAACTGATCTCTTAAGAATTGTGTAAAGAAAATAATTACAAAGACGTACTTTCTCGTAACCGACGCTTAAATCGAAATAACTTTAAAAATACTTTATAGCTGCCCACCGTACCTATTCACACGACGAAGGAATTTCGCCAAGCAATTTCGTCTCAATAAAAACTCGCATAGAAAAAGTTTACATTCAATTCACTCGAAGCGAATCTTACAACGACCGCCAGTCTACCAACTTCCGAGAATCGACGTCATTACAACGGCCAAATAGCAAATATTATGTCAAAACAAATAATTTGATGTCAGCATGCTGGCGCGGTTATACGGGCAATTTTAAATTGCTAAATATTGAGCATCATCACGAAATTTGTGATACTGAGATCTTGATAGATGATAACTAATCCTAGACGAAAATAGAGGGGTCTTTATATGACTTTTTATAGACATTCATTCACAAACAATACAGAATATTTGAAACAACAAATAAGTAACCAAACAAAATATTCCTAGAACAAACTTGTAACCTGTAACTTAAGGCCATTTGAGTTGCTTTCCGACCGAGATCATAACATAACATTGAAATTATCAGTGATCGAGATTATTCGACAGTCTAACTACCTATCACTATCAGACTGAAGCTATACTGCATAATTTGTTAATAACTTGTAATTTATACATTTGATTGTAATGGAGTGCCGAGAGCTTTTTTCCGCCGGCTTTTTTCTCCCGGCCTACCTTAGCCAAAAGGGCACCTAAAGCCGATGTACCGTATTATTTGACGTTCATCCAGTGAGAAGGAGTACACACACGTGTGTGCCTTCAACCCTTTTTATGTCCCACTGCTGGGCACGGATCTCTTCCCACAACTGGGGAAAGCCTGGAGCATACTCCACCACGCTGCTCCAATGCGGAGAATCAGAAGGATCAGAAGGTACACACGCGTGTACCTTCTGCTAAATAAAAAATTTGACAACATAAAATATTTTAATCAACAACTTCTAGAAAAACTTTATGTCGGTGTGTTTACGATTTGCTATGTAATAAGTTATGTGCGTGTGTGCGTGTTATGGTTAAGCCCAGCAGCTGCGGTGCAATATTGAATGTGGACTCTCGATTGTGTACAGCTTTTGTGAATGTGTTTGTTTTTAAAATCGCAGACACTGTTACAGTTATTAAAATGCATAACTTATAGTGTGTGAGATTTTTATATCATACCCAGAAACGTGCCGGTTTAAATCAAGGTAAGCCCGTTTAACTTTACGTTTGTGTCTCCCTGAATGCCAAATACAAGAACTCGTATTCATGTTTCCCGTTACGTAGTTTGGGATTTACGTTGATCAATCAGTAAGACTCAGGACATGTCTTTATATATTACGTAAAAATCCTAAAAACAGCTCGTTTTCAGTCAAGAAAATACAATAAACCAGACTCACTAACGAAGTTACTCCAGAAGTTACATTATATACCTACTACAATAGTTGGTGTGATTTCTATTAACAGGATAATGCGAATGGTAATTACGTTTTAAATTCAATTAAAGCCTCTCCGTTACAATACAATGGCATCAAGAGGTTAATGCAACTGCGTTGTGTCTTCTCAATGACCACTGATAGTGTAATGAATGGAATTAGCTTTCTAGAGACATGTGGGTTTGTAATCCGCTTAATTGTTAGGTCACTAGAAAAATGTGGGCAGTGAAGAAAATTATAAATATCTGACTGTTAATGGTTGAAAATTAAATTTCCATTTATTTGTTATTATACAATTTGCAGCTAAATATGTTCAATGAATTTGAATCGTTGAACTAAGCGATTTAAATAACTAATTAGTTGTCTAAAACACCTAGTCCATTGTGGCTTTAAGACTCAATACATTTTGATGAAATTAAATAAAGATGCTAATTATTGTAAAAATTAAAATATGTAGGTAACTTATATAAAAAATGTTGTCCGCCGAGTTGAAAGTGCTTTAAACACACAGCACGGTTATATCTTCAGCGACATTCCTGCAAAATATCAGTTTCATGGAACGAGCAAAAGTGTTTTCACTAAGTAACAAGATCCCTATTAAATTAAGAGTATTTCAGACGCCGCCAAAAGATGTGAGCGGAACGTTGTGGAACGGACGCGTTCCGCAGAAAACAACGCGGCATGTAATCGTCATAGACAGTATGAATATATGCATTTGGGTCGGACTGACTCTGCAGATGTAGAGGGACCGAAAGAATTGTCTCTTTGCGGGGATAAACAGGAAAGACTGGGAATAGATATGTGGTTTTATGATAGGATTACCCTTTATCATATTTTGGAATAATTTGAAGTCTGTGGAACAAGTATTACGAAAACATACTTTGTTGGAAACTATAACACTAAAGTGTTTTGTGCTGCTCCAAGATTGCCGCAACCTCGGATGTGTTTGGCTCCCAGATGGGTAACCACCCGGATATATCATGTTAATATGTAGGTACCTATACATGCTACAAGTACTTATATACTACGTGATGAACTATAGGTACATAAGTTTTTCTCCGATCTCAACCTAAACGTTTTACAGATTCCATAGATCCTTTTACCTCTTGTTAATCCATAACAAGGCTTCATTTGACGTCGTTAATGAGCATGCATCGCACTGGCAATGTGCATGCTAAATCAGCTAATAAATTTCTTTAACCAACAACGGATAAAACAGAATTACCATTTAGGTTTGGTCCGGAACTACTTACCACCCGTGATGTCAAGTTGTGGAAGGAAAGTTAGTATCTCGTTTAGAGATTTACATGAATACATTATATACTGAAATGTCCGGGTAGGCGGTTTCTTTATGAGCTGATTTAAATCCAACATTCCAATGTCCAACAGACTAGTTCCATTAGCAGTTTTTTAACGACTAAGTATATTTAAAAGGTGTACCTACGTAAAGGGGGACTTACGTTATAGGTAATGTGTCTGTCACACAATTTAGGCCACGTTAGGTTTCATTTGATCGCTGTAAGAAGTGTCTGTCCAAAAATAATAAGAAACTGCAAGAATAAGTTTTATGTAGTGTTGGAAAGGTGTTCCATTTCGTCCATGTAATTTGGACGTGCGTTTTCAGACGCCCGTCCAAATACTAGAAGAAGAAGTCCTAGAGAAACTTCACGTTCGTTAAACTAATTAACTTACGTCGCAGTTAAGCTAGTAAGTATGATTAAAGTTATAAAAATATTTGAATTAAGAATTATCTAATACCCTACAAAAGTCGGGACATTGTAGTCGAATATCCCTAACCAGAAGATTTACGTATGCTGAGCGCTTACAAAACGGGTCATCAATGCGCATACATGTTGAGGTTCAACTTGCATACAGACTTCCCTCTCATCAAGTTTCACATATTAATGCGCTCGATATTCAGTCTCATTTTCTCAAATTAGCGTAGCCGATAGACTCATGTTTTATAAGGTAGGTTTTGCATTGAGTTTTGCAAAGTCTGTTATTTGTACCTACATTAAATCCCAATTAATGGTTAAAATTTAAGGTGTTTAATTTCATAACTTAAAAACGTTTTCTGTCACTTCTGCTAGGGCCTTAGATAATACGTCTCTTACAAAACTTTCACAACAATTACCTAACGCGATAAGTAACTAAGTAACTTTGACGTCTTCTCTACAATTCCGTTAATAAGGAACTGCAATTTGAAGCATCTACTGCGAATCCTGAGCACATTAATTGTCTCTGGGTCGGGTGACCCTATCTGGGCTAAAATTACACTAGACACAAAGAAAATTTAAGTGTATTTTGGTTCAATTAGTGGCCCTGCAAGGGGTGTGAAATTGCGCGAGGGATGTAATTTATTTTAAGTGTGACAGGCGACCAGCTAACGGCAGCGGCGACGATTATACCGGCTCGACTTTCGTTTGCAGAATCGAAATCGAAAGAAAGAAAGAAAAAACAATTGCTGGAGTTAATTTCAAATTTGAAAAAGTTATTTAAAAAACAATTGAATATGTTTTTAAAATAATAATTGAAGCATATACCTAAAGCATATTTGCTTTAAATGTAAAAAAAGTTTACTAAAAAAATCTTTGTAAGCCTTATCTTACAGAAGTTATTAATGTCCAAGGGCCTTATTGACTGAATAACTTTAGTTAAGTTTCAATGTCATACAAACGATTAAACATATTTTCTGAATAATTATGTAAATATAATATGATAAATGATATAAAACTATTTCTATTTAATTTAATTTGATTGTAAATATTTCTTCGTAATAATGAATAAAGACAAAATATTGGGACAAACAGTAAACGTAGTATCAGAATGCAGTTAAGCTTATATTTACTGCCAAAATACGGGAACATAAACTGAAACCTACACTATCGGATCTAATAGCAACCCTTTCGAACGAACGTATAAACAAAATTATACTGGAGAAACAGTGTTGGAGGAGCGAACATAAATTTCGATCTTACACGGCTAATCAACATAGAAATTGTAATACGAATATCGGGCCGCAATTACAATACATTTACATACAGATTTGGTTGGATTGAATTTCCACGGTTTGAGCCTGTTAATTTGCCTAAAAGGAAAGTAATAGCTTCTGTATGCAACAAGGAACATGTGCTGTTTGGGAAATTCTTACCATAATATCTAAATAATTTTCATTAAAAACCTCAACCATGCATTTGATTTTGTTTCCTTGCCTGGAAAAGTATATGAAGGAAAATGATTAGGTACTCTATATTTTAATTGAAGTTTCTTAACTGCTTTGTCTACAACATTTAAGAAAGTTATTGCATTTAGTTTAATAAACGACTTTTCATTTATAGTAACTATAACGACTCGTAAATAGGTAACTAAAATTATCTTATTAGGACACGTAGGTAGGTAAGAGTAGTGCCGACCTCATTTATTTATCACGTATCAACCCACAAACTTTCTAGTTTAATTAATTGAATTTTTCCCGTCCTTTCACACTGCCTGTAATAAACCGCAGGCACGCAAAGCGGAACAGTAACCGTCAATAGTCAATAGAAGTTATTCACGAGAATAGAGGGGCTAATCGTTTTATTCGGCGCAATTGTGTTCAGTGAATAAATATTTCTTTATTTTTTGTACCCCCGGCCATATAACTTTCGCTGAATAATTGTACCGTATGACAATAGCGACGCGTGCCATCTAGAGTGTTTTCGTTGACAATTATAACGCCACAGTCAGAATGAAATTGGCTGTCATATGAATTGCCTTTTGCATGAAATGCTAAAAATATTCCTAAAGCTTAGATTGTTAAAGAGTAATTTTTAAGTAGGTATGTAAATTATTATATCTTTTCTAAGGCACTATTTCACCTATTCTATCTTTCTTCTTAGAAATTTAAAGGGCTCTATCAATAGCTAGTTGGCTGTTGTCTTCTTTCTTCTGTTGAATTCTTAGTCATTGCAAATCTAAACTTTTTTAGTATAGGAATTTAACTTAACTTGGGGTTTACTCCGAACCAGCTGATCATTACAATTTCCATCACAGAGACTAGGTACTAAAATATTATTTTCTTTGATTTGTTTGATATTAGACAAATCTCTCCCTGAGCTTATTAAAAATATCAAAGAGCTTTTATGTTTTCCAAGAGCTACGTTTGCTCTAACACAGTAATATTTTTGCTTCTATTTAATTTATTATCTTTTAATATAAAAATGCCTTTGTAGACGTGTTGCATGCCTCTCATACACCCATATTCTACATAATTCATATTCAATTCTATGCATTTTCCACGTCCATAAATTCTCGTAATAAAAACTGCGGTGGCAAAGCATTGCGTAATATCATATTTTCTTCCCCTCTACCGCAGTACAATGCACTCATAGGAAATTATCTTTTGTACATTCGCCATGTGGCCCGTACTAGAGATGGGAATAAAACCATTGCACTGTTTGTTAACAGGATACGATAAATTAGCATTGAACCACGTTACTACCTGAAGAAGAACTATTATTTGTTTGTCTCCTGCATTCTTGAGTTTCCTTCCTATTCAAAGAGTAAATTGGTAAATCATTAAGGTACCCGTGGTGAAGTGGTTACCATGCCGGTTATTTAAAAGGTCTTAGGTTTTAACCTATGCGGGACAGAAGTTAAAATTATGAATTTAGATTTCTGTTTTCGGTTTTGACGTTACGTACTCGTAATTGTTTATGTGTGTTACTATAGTATCCACGATATAGGGAATCCTAGTGTAGGGCTTATGAGTATGAAGTGGTTTTTTTTTAATACAGGATCGAAAGCGGACTTATAAAAATGGTTGACCGTTTGATTGCTCATTACTTTTAAGTTGATATTAAAAAATAATTAAATAAAAAAATAGAAGTTCATTACATCAAAGCGTAAGTTAAGAACATCACTAGCTCATTTCCTTAATACATACTTTAACGCGACTTTATTTGCTCAAATTTGGTGCAGTTTAAAGGGTGCATAACTTACTTTGGTGTAATTATTTTACAATAGGGTTGCGCAGATGCGCATCTCCCAAATTAGTTTCCGAAGAAAATTCCGAGGGACAAACTTTGTAACGAAATTTATAATTAAGTCTTCGTGTCGTGTGAATAAAATATTGATGCCAATGTTTTGTTTGAAGCCAGCGCGAATATTAATTTAAATTTATGAGCGGAAGTTTATTAATATTTTTTTTGATTATCAGATCTGTTTGATGTTTTTGGCTATATTATACAGGTAATTACATAGGTATCTAAATAGGAACAAGATACGACTTTGCTACAAACACAAAATAAGTAACTGTACTGACATGTTGAAATCTAAGCACTGACATATTTAAATCTACGAGTATGTACCTACATTTCAACATATTGAAACGTAACTGTACCTACTTAGACTTTACTTGTCAATACTGCTACTGGGAAAAGCTCTCTTCTTAGATGCTAGAAAGGTTCAAGTCTATCTTTAACATTCGCACAGCAATTAAATACTATCGTCAAAACAAATACCCGCAGCCAAACAAAGAGTGGTCGGTGCGGAAATCAAAGTGGCAATTCTGGTCAAATGTCCGTCCGATTCTGAAATTTCCAATTTAGACGACGTGACCTTTTCCAGTCGGATGTCACATGCTCAGCGAACGAGGTGTCTTTGAAAACGTAATTAGAAAATTCCCAAATGACGTCACATCCCCGCTTCCCAGATTTCATGAGTCCCGGGACTCGCAAATTAGTTTTGTTCCCGCCTGATCTATTCAAATTTAGAGTGTTCCAAATTCGAGTTCCGAGACTACGTAAACACTAAATGTAGAATTAAATGTAACTTTCCCGTCCAACTGTGTGTCAAAATCTTCATGTAGATAATAAGCTGAAAGCTGAAAGTTACCATTCCACAGGGCAATGTGATTAATACTGTATCTAATAACATAAATTTACTTAATGATTAGGTACCTAACTTATATTTATAAATACAAATCAGTTTTATTTTATACTAACACCGAAGATCATGCGACTACACCTGAAATATAAATTCACAAGCTTACATTATACATTTTTCAGCTCGAGACCCTGGGAATGATTTAATTTCAAATTCTCAAGTTATCAGTTGAATGCCTTTAACTTTCGTTAACATTTTACATTTAGCTAAAAAGTTGCAACATGGTGTTCGATATAAAATATATACGCGTATCTATATAACGTAGGTTCTTACGTATGTACCTACATTAGCAGAATATAGATAATTATACTAGATAATAATACTAGAAATGAACGTTATGTAGATACTATTTTGCCTGTTCTGTTCCTTCACGTCTCCTTAAATTAGATAAAATAAAGAGAAAAATAATTACGTAATTGTCCTTTATCAATTGGAGATAGCAGAAACAAAGGCCACGGTGTATACAATTAAACTGTCTCCCTAGGGATGCCACTCTTGGAAACTACTTCGTTAATTTATCTAAAACAATTAGAGGAGTGCGCCACAACACCGTCGAGGGAAGGCAATTCTATTATTTTACGCTTAACTGGGACCCGGCTGGCGATAAAAAGGCGATTTTTTAATGATTTTTTCGTGGTATGATAATAATTTTTTTTTTCTAGCTGTAAATTCCTTAGAATTCGTCAATTGAACGTCAATTGTTACTTTCCATGCCAGAAATTCTTCGGTTTCTTTCCCTGTGAGTGCACCCGGGGTCAAATTTTTCGATATTACGTGTGTTACAATATATTTTGGTCAAGAGTATGGTTACCACCTTCGTAATTTTTATTGCAGGAAATTGAATTCTCCAATAATTTATTTTGTGGCGCTTAGCTAAAGTTTATTTTCATTTTTAATTTAATACCTATACTTAATTTAATTTACAATTTTTTTTTTCAATTTTTCACGCAATAAAAATGTTTATTTACGTTTTGTATACTGAACCTTAAAATGGACGTGACGATTAAATTATTCCGACTAATTATTTCAGTTTAAGGCTTTTGATCATTGCACAAGAGGTGCGCCGTGTGCTTGTTGGTGAAGAACTGAAGGCTTGCAACTGGTGACCCCTCGTATCTAGAGCCACTTCCTTATCCTCTTGAACGTCTCAACATAAGCTTTTTTTAAGTGTCTAGGGGTAAAAAGATAATAAGGAATAAAATTTCATATTTTAAGCAATTTGTAAAAGAAGCGAAAAGTATGGAGGGTAAACATTTAATGGAGTTATAATGTTTAAATATTTACTGTTAAATGTTTAAATATTGAATGAGGTTTTGTCAGAAATACTGTTTAAAAACATTAACACAATTTGTAAACCTCACAGTGTCTCGAAATACTGCCAGTAATCGGAAATAAATACAAAAATGTTATTCTTAAGGAATTTTTATAAAATATAACACCTATTTATATCTTATCGTGGAAGAACAAAAGTCATACAAAATAGTATTTTACCGAAAACTTCTTCTTTGCCCACGTCGAAATATGTTGTTTCTTTGTCAAACATGTCAAACATAACTGTAGACTATGAAATTGTTTGAAAAACACGTATGTATAACTTGACAATTTATTCGAACCTTTACCGGGCATAGCCATGTTTTCTAACCGGAATTACGTTATAATTCCTTAACTTTAAACCATAGATTTTGTATAAACTGACATTTAAACAAACGTAGGTATGTGTCATATAAGTACGGGGTCGGAATTGATCGTTATTATCTAAATGTCAAAGTTAGTCCCAAGTTATGGGCCTTGAATTGTTTGAGTTCTGAAGTATGCAGTGGCAGAAACTTGGTGACCCCTTATACTATTTACCCGCATACTAATATTAACATACTCGTATGTTCTGAGAAGGTGTAAGTTTAATATTGTCATGCTATATTCATGTAATATATTATATTTCTCGTGAGGTTGTAAACTGAATTCTTGAAAACATGTCCTACAAAAGTGTAATTTTCTTTTGCTTCAATATAAACTTTATCTCAAAATTTAAACAGTTAGCAATCTCGAACAGAAAGCGATATTGATTAAACTACCGCATTGTTAGTCAGAATGGCATAAAATAGCATATCCACATCCTAGTACTCTCCGCCTCCCTTCTTTCTCCACTTCATCGCCAAATTCAATCGTTGTAACATGGCTTTGTTTGCTTGCTTCAACTATTATGAAAACTGAATCATAATATCGAGTGTTGTTCCAAGTCTTGCAGCCTCCTCGTTCGTGATTGAACTTGTAGATTGCAGAGACGCTATCAAGAAATAACAATCCTCAGCCAACTGCCTGCAAACGATTTGCATACAGTAAAACTTAAGTATCGTTTGAAACAACGGCGTAAAGGCATTGTTTCAGACAAATTGGATGTGCATGCTTTGAATCACAGACAGAGGAAATCGTAACGACAGTACATTTTTACATAATACTGCTCAATTTTCCTTGTCAACTTCGTAATATAAAAAACGGGTAGCGGAGATTGCTCAGTTAAGAATTAGGCCCCTCATTCAAGAGGACTTCAAATCCCAGGAGCAAAAAATTAAATTAAAATAAATTAAAGGGTATGCCAGATCGCACACTATAGATCCTTACATCAAAACCAAACACCATGGTATCGACAAGCACAAAGATATGGAGAGTAGTGCAACTGCGCAAACCGACCGTGTGATAAGCCACACAAATCTACATAGACAAACAGCCGCTGCTACTGACGGAGCGACAAAAACACCAATAACACAAATGCCCTATGACTGCCATAACCATAAACGCTTCAGCAATTAACCTAAAGATGGCTCCTTTTATGTATGTGTATTAGACTGTCGCACAAACTTATTCATCTATTCAAGGGAGCTTGAATCGACAACAACCCCTAGTCTGGCTTCAGGCGATGTCACCCTTATTTTTTTTGTTCAACCTTTTGACGTAAATTGCACATTCGCAGAAAGCTGTTGTGGAAAGTGACGACCGATTATGGCTCATCTTGCCGGTGAAGAAATCATGCAATTTCATGTATGAAAAATATGAAAAGGTTTTCGTTCCCCTCATGCTAAAAAGTAAATGATGATTCCACAAAATAAGTAGAATAAATAAATGGAATGTATTTCAAATGCAATATTATTATATCCGTGAATTTGTAAATTTTTTTTGCACCAAAAAGCGACGCGATACGTAAGAGATTAAAATATCTACCTAAACTGTCCTTGCAAATGGTACAAAAGCACAAAAAATATGCAGCTAATTATTCTATGTTATTTTAAGACCTTTATAACATGACCTGGGGTGCAGACATTTTATGGATCCACAAAGTAAAAGGGGGTGTTGATGCAACCATAAAAAAATGAATATCGTTACAAGAGTCATGTGAGCGAAATTTGTGTTTCTCACGTATTTGTTTTACTGTACTTATATATTCATTGTTATAGAAACGTAGAGCTAAATTTTAACAAACCCAGTAAGTTGGCAAAGAATACAAAATGAAAAACTAAATCAAATGTTACTCTTTTTATCAATGTATTTTTATTTTAACGGTTCGCGTGGATATTTGTTCTTTATAGCTTTGTTACATACTCGTAAATCCGTAAGTGGTGTTATTTGTGTTTCAACAATAAATGTTTATTCTTTCTATTCTAAATGTTTTAAAAATACCTAGTTGCTATAACTCAACCCAACAAGTCGCAAACCCTTGTTCATATAGGAAAATAGCGCAACATGCTCCGGGTAAATCTCGCTATCAAGTGCGCTTGCCCTTTCAAGTAGTGCTTATGATCGATTTACTGGTCAGACCGATTGAAACGTCAAAGCGTACTAAGGGCGCTTATATTCACCAAGACGCCATTTGCTTCACGCTTGCTTGGTTCATAGATTTTAGATTTGACTTTTGTTTCTGTGATTGGAAACTGGTGTTACTTTACAAGGAATAGTTTGTGTTTCAAGTTTTATCTGGGCTTTTTTCTGCAACCATCTACACTCCACAAACTGGGGCTGTTGTATAAGCATACCTATTGTCCAATACTTTAGTAAGTGTAGTGCGCAAGTGGTCATTCACCATCTGCTGCCAAATATTTTCTATGACGCTTAAGTAATGATAGCCAAGGCTAACAATCTTGACCAAGCAATGAATCTGATTTTGTTTACAATACACTGGAGCCAAATAACTATGAATAAACTATGGACATAGATTGTAGCTCACAAAGAAATCCACCAGAATAACTATCAAGTATTTTCTCTTTCATTTCTTCCGCAGCTTACGTCTGTATGATGTCGATAATTCCAAGTCTTTGACAATATCGATTTCAGACTATATCTACTATTTCCATTGCCATCTGCCAAGCCACCTGTCCAGACCGCAGAAGTCGCAGGAGTCATGGCCGACTTGCTTCGCCCATAAAATATTTTCTAAGCGAAACGGTAAAGTGGTCCATTGATCGTTTCGATGAAACTTTAATATAAGTACCG